>JAXCGZ010007257.1:0-10840 GCA_037179515.1 Halocaridina rubra | reverse complement strand
TGCGGGGCGATAGGAGAGACATCTAACCTCAATCTCACATCTCCAACATGACTATATCCGCCTCCATTCGCATGGGGACTAATTAGGACACAACAAACAGTGCGATTATGTAGTATTTTTACCATAGTTTAGTTTCATTTTGAGAGGGATTCCATATAGAAAAGACACAGAATTAGTTTATATTAAATTATATTATATTATAGTATATCGTATGTTCCGGATTTACGTCACGGACTCCCTTTTCTACCAAGGACTAGGACGGTTGCCTTCTTGCGAAGGACTTGTTTTGGCAGATGTAATCCTTACCCTGAGTGTATGCCCTTGCTAACCTCAGACCGTAACGGGGCGGGAACCCTCGACCTGACGCCTCAAAGTCGCGGACGCTACCTCTTTTATATTTTAGTACATAATATTATATTTCATCATATCTCTGTGACTTTATTGGTAGATAAGGAATGAAATATTATATTCTCAAACTTCTGCTCCGTACTCTTTTCTTAGCCGATACTGTGTCACAATTATTCCCAATTCCAAGAGGGTAAAAACAGACAGGTTGGAGCTAGGGAATGAAAATTGGATGTCTTCCCAGCACACCGCGGGTAGATCGAACGCGCGTTGCTCAAATATGTCACTTCCTGACTTTCATGCTCTTATCATTGAGCTACCCCGGCACTCTCAAGCTTCTGTTCCACATACAGTATAGATAGCTAGATAGATAGATAGATATAGATATAGATATCATCTCATGTAATGGCTTCGCATCGAAAGACATTTTTGTCAATGTATATGTATATGATGTATGAATGTATGACTGTAATTTATGAAAACATAAGTACAATCATTGTAGTCACCGTGGCTCAAGCGGTAGCGTCCGCGACTCTGAGGCGTCAGGTCGAGGGTTCGCGCCCCGTCATGGTCTTAGGTTAGCAAGGGCATCCACTCAGGTTAAGGATTACATCTGCCAAAACAAGTCCTTTGCAAGAAGGCAACCGTCCTAGCCCATGGTAGAAAAGGGAGTCCGTGACGTAAACCGGAACAGAAAATAAGTACAGTCATGATTTTTATATTTATTTTCACCTGTATTCAACAGGTTTTTTCTCCAGTAACGAAATGGTTAGGTAGTAATAATGATAACAAAAAATGAGTCAGATGAACTTCCAACTAAATGGCATCTTGTATCCTCTCTCCGTGCATTCGAAAAATACAAAACAAGCATTGCATCCTCACCCCAATTTCGAATAAATATTAGTACTTTAAGTAACCTGAATGTGCATTGATGTACACTATGTACACCCCTTGTGGCGTCTGAAGCTTGTCTAGCACACCTGTATAACCTAAGGAGGAGATAAGGCAGTCGAGAAGCGATGCCGTGACGTCACAGTTACCTGTTGATGCTCCATTGTTTTTTGTAAACAAAGTTCAGCGGTTGTACACTTAGTCACTACCAAGAGCCTTGAGGGAGAAGGTTATGGCAGTGATAACATTGTCGGCTAGGTCTTATGTACATGTTTGTTAAATTTCATTGTTCTGTTATATTATACCTTTTTTTTTTAATGTAATATATAAGAAATCACTTAGGCTTTTTGTTACTTATGGTGTAAATAAATGTTAAAGTTTTTATTAAGGTTCTATGCAAAGCTATTGAAGGTGTTGGATTATACAAAAATAAGGAGAATATATGTTGGGAGATTTTTTTTTAATGCAGTATTTAATAAAAATTATCAGTGCCTAGTCCTCCATATCTCTGGGTCCTCTGTACTTTGACTGTTTTTTTTTTTTTTTTGTCTGTCGTTTTCCTTTGTGTGACATTACCTCATCTCTGCCTTGTCCTTAACCTTTTTCTTTTCCTTTGTCGTGGTATTTTCTCGTGCCCGGGCCTTTATTGATGAGGGCAGTTTCTGCCTGTCCCAGTGTCACACTCATTAAAAAAAAAAAAAAGGCTGTTTGATTAAAGATGCCTTCTCTTACGGGTGACATGAATCATTATTTTTTATAAATATATGTGTTCGTTTTAGCACTTGAATATGTTTTATATTGTGCTCTGAACGTCAAATAAAACTATTAACAGCATTTATGGCATCAGTCAACTTAGCAGGCTTAGTGACTATGCTATTAGATTTGTGATAGTCAATGACGGAACTCTATTTTAACCATTTTAGTACCGAAAGTGGCATAAAAAGTCGATTCTCAGCATTTTTTTTATTTATTTTTTTTCTATTAAAGATGATTGTAAGATGCTTGAGAGATGCTAAATTAATTTTACTCAGTCAATATGCTCTATAAACACGTGTTCTTTTCACTCGAAAATTGGATAGAATTTCTCTCTCTCTCTCTCTCTCTCTCTCTCTCTCTCTCTCTCTCTCTCTCTCTCTCTCTCTCTCTCTCTCTCTCTCTCTCTCTCTCTCTCTCTCCTCTCTCTCTCTCTCTCTCTCTCTCTCTCTCTCTCTCTCTCTCTCTCTAATATGATATAATTGGTGTATTCTGCTCTATGGTATTTAAGCTTAGTATGTCCTTTAGGCTTTTTTAAGGATTTTTTTTCTCATATATATATATATATATAATATATTATATATATATATATATATATATATATATATATATATATATATATATATATATATATATATATATATATATATATATATATATATATATATATATATATATATATATATATATATATATATATACTCAGCTGTAAAAGTATCTATCCTAGTTGCAGATTTTAAGCCACTCTCAGTGTTATAAAACCCATTAAAAGAAGTTTATTTAGCCATAAAATTATCCTCATTAATAGCAGAATAGAGTCGGAAATCTGCACTTGATTCTCGGTCAATGGCCGTAAGTCGAAGAAGATTTCAAGTACTGTATTAATAATTTTTTTTTTTTTATCCTACGGATCCAGCACTTAGGGGTGAGGGACACATACACAACGAATATAAGGTTTCATATATTTCGGGATTTTCGTTTTCATCTGGCGTGTCACGTGGCATGCCACGTGCTACATGCCACTTTGGTGTGAAAGCGGCCTTAGACATCAGGAAGCTAAAATCTTCTACATATATCTAGCAACTAAAGAGAACATGACGTCTTTAGGAACCAAAAGATTTTAATTATGTCCGTGTGCAGACTCAAGAAGTAATGATTAAAGAGTGGCCTTAGCAGTTTGGCTCCAGAATTCTAGAAGATTGGCGCCAGCAAGACTCGACAGATCACGATATCATTTTACCTCCGAGATGACATGGTAGTCTCCACCAAGAATTCATTTAAGGACCACAACCTTCGATAAATCATAAATACACTCAAGTGTTGCACAACATAAGATCCTGAGTCAAATTACATTTTAGTTTAGAGTCATGGTTGAATATTCGCTGTCTTTCGTCATATTTAAAATATAATATAATTCTGTTCTTCATTCAGGAATTTGAATTTATTTTATAAGATAGCACACCAAGACTATTTTGCTATATTCTACAAATTTCTTTTATATAATCGCACACCAAGAACATTTTGCAATGTTCTAGTGCTTAAAATGCAAAAAGGAGCCGTGTTCCCCTGCGTGTCGTAAGAGTCGACTAGATGCTTGATAAGTAATGAAAACAAAAACGTAAAGAAAAGGGGGAATAGTAGGAAGCAAAAGATAACAAGGAAAAAACTGACAAGAAGGACAATGTAATAAGTACGATAATGACAATGTTTTGGTTCCTTGAAGAAAATTTAAATAGAAAGGCCAATACTTACAGATGGGGTCAATTGTCAAGGACCATGCATCCAGTTAGGCAGTTAGGCGTGGGTATTAGTGGTTAAAAAGTCCAAAAAACCTTATCTTAATCGCTAAGGGCAACAATGTTAAAAGCTTCTCCTTGCTTGGCACTGCTGGTATGCCCTCTGCTAACGTTTTGGGTACGGTTAGGTCAATGGAAGGATGTACCCCATAATAAGATAAGGTATGCTATACCCATGCACATATCCTTATTTTCATGAAATGTATATATACCCAAGATATTTGTACAAGGCATAAGCTTAAGAGACAGAAATTGTTGTTGTTTTTCAAACCATTGTCTCATAATGGCTAATATTGGCACTGATCTCATCTAGCTGAATTCTTGAATAGCCTACTGATTTAGCTGGTGCTACCATGCACCACTATTTTCTGCTTGTCCTTACCAAATCAGGTACTGACTTTTGTTAGATGTGCTTTGCAACGCTGGTAGCTTCAGAACTCCAATTATAGCATTTTGTTGTGTACATAAAGTCGGTCAGAGACTTAACGCGCTGGCTCCGCGTTCACGAGGTCGAGAGATCGGTTCCCGCCCAAGACCGAGTGTTTAAGTTGTTTACTGACAGGTTACTGCTGTGGTTGGGCACCACAGTGGGGGGTTGGGGCTTGCCCCGGCTGACGAATACCCATTGTATAATGGAAAGAAAGGTTTATTATTATTATTATTATATTATTATGGAGAATATACATTATAAATAATAACTATACAGTAAGGGGATGACACAGATAGACTAGAGCTGAAGAATTTAAACTGAATAAGACGTTGGAACTGGAGAATTAAGGTTGGATACCCTTCCTAATGCTCCGTGTTGGGCTCGATTACGGGTCTGTCTCCTCTAACCACTGGGCTACCGCAGCTCCCAGTTATGTATAGGGAGTAATAAATGCACAATGTCTTGTGTGCTCTTAATACCTCTTTATCTCTCCATTACATAATAGAATTTGCAATTCATTTCAAATATCATAGCAAGTAATTAAGAATAAAATATAGTGTAACAGTTGGTTGATGGCAGAAGAGCACTCTGCGATTATTAATTAAGAGTAATATATTATGGTTTACATGTATTAATGGCAGAAGAGCACTTTGCGATTATTGATTATTCGAATAGGGATCTATAGGGAAACTTCAAAAAGCCAAGCAGCAACAGAATTACTTTGGGGTTCCCCTCATACCGCAGTTTCCCTCCCATTCACACCAGAATGTCCTCATCGGAAAATGTTGACCTTTCTGACCTTACGTGTGTAAAGACTGATAATTTTCCCGAAGTGTTTATATCATCTCTGGACAGAATATTCGTATATTCACGTAAGGACATCAGAAGGGAATTGGAAAAAATTAAAAAAGTCACTCTGTACAAAGCAAGTCAACTTTTGCTTTCGAAGGTAGTGGAACTCTTTCCCCAATACAGTGGTAAACACATCGTAAAAAAACGTGTAAAAAAAGATATAATTACAAACATAATCATTCTTAGCGCAAGTGTCCTGAATATCTCAATGAATGAAATAAATGGTGAACTTGACAAACTCTTTCAACCTCAAACTTCGGTTGTAAAATCCATAGAGTCTAAAAAAACACACGACCTAGGAGACCTACATCGAATGATAGAAAGTCTTGCAGATAAGGTGAAAATTTTGGAAGCAGATGCTGAAAAGGTGAAAGCCTTACAACACAAGGTGGGTTTACTAGAATCTGACATTGTCCTACTTAAAAGAGATAATTCTAGGTTGAAACTGCTATTAGAAACATCTCCACCTCTCAGTTCAGTGCTGTCACCTAACAATGATGATGTCCCTTCTATCAACAACCCTCAGGTTCTGCAAACTAGGTTTTCTGTCTCTACTCACAATTCCTTCAGTGCATTGAGTGATGAATGTGACAGTGGTAGTGAAGAAGAAGTAGATCCAGATAAAAGTGATAGCCATCAAGACAACCTGAATACACCATCTAGCATAAATAGTCAAATCAGTAACAGGTTACAAAATAGTGATGAAACAACAGCGTCCTTTCCCACTACTCCTAACAATGCAACAACAGGCACTAACCAGAACAAGATTCTTCCCAGCACAAACAACCAACCTGGTAAAGAGTTGCAAAACAGCGAAGAAGATATAGAGTCAATCTCCACTACTCCTAACAACACAGCAACTGTCACTAACCAGGACACCCAAATTACATCTTCCAGCACAAATAACCAACCCAGCAATAGGCTGCGAAACAATGAAGAAAACAGAAAAGACAAAATAGCAGCAATCTCTATTCTAAACATTCCATCGAAGTCCTCTCCCCCACAGCCACAGTTGCCAAATAATGCAAGTGCAAGGGTTACAGCTCAAATATATATTCGCATTCCTGGCAACCCCTTTGAGAGAGAGATACGTAATACACTGACAAATCAAGGCATTCCTTCTGAAGAAGTCTTGATTAAGGAGCTTTATCGCACACCAAACTGGGTTTCCTT
This sequence comes from Halocaridina rubra, assembly GCA_037179515.1. NCBI lineage: Eukaryota > Metazoa > Arthropoda > Malacostraca > Decapoda > Atyidae > Halocaridina > Halocaridina rubra. The sequence continues at coordinate 4,600 of JAXCGZ010007257.1, read as the reverse complement.
CGCAATAACGATATCGAAAGGATTTGAATATGTGCCTTACAAACTGAATCAATGGCCTACAGGCACAAGTGTCCAGCCATTTCGTGGGAGCAAACAATGGACACAACCTGGGTATTCTACAAAATATCCCAAACTACAGTCATACCAAAATAAACAGAAAAGAGCTAATGGAACAATCCCCTATACGCGAGACTACAGAAAGAGACACGATACAAACCTCTCTTATCGCCGTCCACGCACAAGAGACTTCTCCTGGAGTGATGGCTCTTACAACCCTAGACACTCACCTAGGCATACAAACTTTGGGAAGGCCCGATCATACCACGGCACGTACTCAAACCAGCGTTACACATCCAACGGCAGGTACAGACACCAGGATCCATGGGCTAACCCCAGAACACACTACAATGATGAATTCCCAGCAGAATCACACAGTCGAAACTACAACTATGACTATGGATACCACCCCAATGAAACATGGTAATACCTCGTCTCCTGCTGTTGCTGTTACTGCTGCCGATGTGAAAGTTACTTGTAAATATAATGATAGATTATCTGTCGTACATATAAATGCACAATCCCTGTTATCCCATATACTAGAAATTGAACATATGCTTGTACAAGAAAATATTGATGTTCTTTGCATTAGCGAATCATGGCTGTATCCGTCAATTAATAATGCATTTATTAATATTCCTTCATATAATATTTATCGCTATGACAGTGGTAGAGGTGGAGGTGTATGTTTATATGTTAAAAATTATTTGAAGGCCACTGAACTAAATCTTGAAACTGAGAAGCACGAAGGAGTGGAAGATAAATGGATCTCTGTTCAACATAAAAAGTTTCCTTCTATTATCATAGGCTGCGTGTACCGCCACCCCAAAGCCTCGGTAACCTCTTTTAGCTATATTTTGGACGTTTTTAAGGAGATAATTTTAAAAAACAAACCAGTTTTTATATATGGCGATTTTAATGATGATCAACTAAAAAGAGAAAATAAAATGAGTAGACTTATTAAGAATTTAAATCTAGAACAGATTATAAATAAACCAACTAGAATCACTCCCACTTCAGTTTCCCAAATCGATCTAGTAATAACAAACTCCAAACATATGATAACTAAGTGTGACGTAATGCCAAGCCCTATAGCAGACCACGAGGAAATTGTAACGTCCCTAAATATTCGCAAACCAAAGAGACAACCAATCTTTAAAACATTCAGATGCTTAAGAAATTATTCACAAGAATTACTTTGTAGTTTACTTATGAATGAAGTACATAAATTAAATGAAATTCTATATACCGATAATATTAATATACAAGTAAATATTTTAACCAGTGTCTTATCATCATGTATAGATCGATGTGCACCACTCGTGACAAGAGAAATATTTCGTCCCCCCGCTCCTTGGATAACAGATGACATAAAAAACATTATGAAAGAAAGAGACAAACTACAAAATGAAGTAAAACTACAAAGAGATAATATCCCTTTAAGAGAAAAGTTTACAGAGCATAAGAAACAAGTAAAATCATTATTAAGTAACAGTAAGAAACAGTATTACAAAAATGAATTTCAAAACGCTAAAGGCAATATCTCTGATACATGGAAAATTGCTAAAACCATGCTTTCCAATAACTGTAATAAAAGTAGTAACATATCAATTATACCCGATGAGGTAGATGTAAGTGCTAAAGCAGAAGAGTTCAATAATTTTTTCGCTGAAGTGGGGAAAAAAACCTTTGAAAAAACAAAAAAAGAAATAATAAATGAAATCAATAATAGTAATGGTGGTAATAATAATGATGATGGTAGTAGTAATAATAATAGAAATGTTGATAATGGTGTAAATAATAATGATGGTGGTAGTAATGGTAATGATAATAGTGATGATGGTAGTAATAATAATAATAATGTTAATCTTCAAGAACATAGTGCATTCACTAGAAGTAATGATGTCTTTAACCCTACTACAGTAGATTGTAATACAGTAATCTTAGTAATAAAAAATCTGAAAGACTCTAATGCATATGGATCAGATGGAATTTGTTTTCGTTTTATTAGAGATTCATTATTTGTAATAGCATATTATCTGACGGTAATAATCAATACTTCCATAGTTACCAATATTTACCCAGATTTATGGAAAAATCCCCATGTAATTCCTGGTTTTAAAAATGGAAATCCTGACGACGTCTCTAACTATAGACCAATCTCTTTACTACCAATTTTATCAAAGATACTTGAAAAGATTGTTGCAAATCAGTTAAGTGAGTTTCTTGAAAAAAATAAACTTATTGCAAAAAGTCAACACGGTTTCAGGCCAAAATTATCAACTGAAACTGCCTTATTGAAAATATCAGATGAAATATACAAAAATATAGATAATAAGAAAATATCATTGCTACTACTACTCGATCTTTCTAAACCTTTTGATAGTGTACACCATACCATCTTATTAGAAAAATGCAAAAAAATGAACATTGACCCAAGCTGGTTCGAGAACTATTTAAAAAACCGCTACCAGTCAGTCAGAATAAAAGATGTAGTTTCAAGTCGCAAGAAGGTATTGTTTGGGGTCCCTCAGGGATCGATCCTAGGACCTATACTTTTTCTAATATATGTAAACGATCTAGTAAAATATTTACCTAACTGTTATGTCATTCAATATGCTGACGATACTCAAATCTTAATTGAAGGAGAAATTAATGATTTAGAAAATATTATTCGTAGAGCAGAAGAAATTTTGTATATGGCTAAACGTTACTTTCTAAAAAATGGTCTGTTACTTAATGAAACTAAAACCCAATCTATTCTTATCGGATCCAGACAATTATTATCAGAAGTTGATGACAATCTTCATATAAATTTTAACGGTAATATCATTAAGCCAATGAACTCGGTAAAGAACCTAGGTGTCTATTTTGACCGTTACATGAATTTTGAAATGCATATAGATGAAATTTATAAAAAAGTAATGGGTACTCTAATATATCTAAATAGGGTAAAAGACTCATTTGAAACATCAACTCGTATAATAATTGTCCAGTCCTTAGCTATGAGTTTAATTAATTACTGTCTCAAAGTTTGGGGATGTACAAATAAGACTCAATTACAAAGAATACAAAAGTTACAAAACTTTGCAGCACGAGTGGCTGTTGGCAATGTAAGAAAATACGAGCACATCTCTCCTGTTTTAAAAGATCTAGAATGGATAAAGATTAGAGATAAATATGTTTTTGATATATGTACCTTTGTTTTTAATATACTAAGAAACAATCTTCCTGATTGCTTGTATAATTTTTCTACAGTAAGCTCAGTTACCGGGTTAACTACCCGTCAAGGGGAAGATTTATTAGTACGAAGGTCTAAAACTGATATTGGCTCAAGAGATATAAACATTCGTGGACCTCATTTATATAATCAGCTTCCCAGAGAACTAAAAAATGCTGGTTCAGTGTATACTTTTAAATATAATCTTAAGAAGTTACTCTTAAAGGAAGATTTTACTTGTAAATTTTAATAGTACACCCATATTTGAATACCCAATGTACGTTGGAAATAAAGTCTTATTATTATATTATTATTATTATTATTCGATTTCTGCTCTAGGGAACATCTTTATATCAGGCAAGATCTTATATAGATTGTATCAGCGTAGCCTCCTGGCCAGTACAGTGATAACGCGCTAGGTCGACGGATCGCGCCTCGTCCAGGCAAGAGAGTTTAAGCTGTTTACTGGGGAGGTTACTGCTGTGGCTGGTCACCACAGTGAGGGGTTGGGGCCTGTGCCGGCTCGCGACCGCCCTATGGGTCCTCCATGACCCGTTCCACCCATCCGTGGGTGGAGAATCTAAAACAACAAAAAACGTAACAGCGTGCAACTAGATCATGTTGCAGCCTCGTGTCCTGAATGACTCTAATGAATCAGTTTCATAGGAAAACATACACACATCCATCACGGTGGAACTTCCTCTCCCTGAAAACCATCGAGACAGACAAGCAAACCTCAAACACAAAGAAAACAAACGGGAAACACCATCCAAACACCACCCTCTTTGAGATTCGACACCCCACCACCTCTTTCTCTCTTCTCTCTCTGTATCTATCTCTCTTCCCTTTACTATTCTTCTTCTTCTTCTTCTTCTTCTTCTTCTTCTTCTTCTTCTTCTTCGCCTCCTCCTCCTCCTCCTCCTCCTCCTTCTTCTTCTTCTTCTTCTTCTTCTTCTTCTTCTTTTTCTTCTTTTTCTTCTTTTTCTTTTTCTTCTTCTTCTTCTTCTTCTTCTTCTTCTTCTTCTTCTTCTTCTTCTTCTTCTTCTTCTTCTTCTTCTTCTTCTTCTTCTTCTTCTTTCTTCTTCTTTCTTCTTTCTTCTTCTTCTTTCTTCTTCTTCTTTCTTCTTCCTTCTTCTTCCTTCTTCTTCTTTCTTCTTCTTTCTTCTCTTTCTTCTTTCTTCTTTCGTCTTCTTCTTCTTTCTTCTTCGTCTTCTTTCTTCGTCTTCTTTCTTCTTCGTCTTCTTCTTCTTCTTCTTCTTCTTCTTCTTCCTTCCTTCTTCTTCTTCCTTCCTTCTTCTTCCTTCCTTCCTTCTTCTCTTCTTC
>JAXCGZ010007256.1:0-10885 GCA_037179515.1 Halocaridina rubra | reverse complement strand
AACTCCCCACAGTAACCTTTTAGAAATGAAGCATATTCGTACGAGTGTCTATCATGCCCAATCAAATAGAGCATGCGAACTCTATAATGGGACATTGAAGCGATGTTTGCGCAAGCTAGTGATAGATATACCTAGGCAGTGGGACAAGTACGTCCCTGCTGCACTTTTCTCCTTCAGAGACACGCCCCATGACACTACTGGATACTCGCCTTTCGAGCTGATTTATGGTCATAAGGTCAGAGGCCCAGTAGACTTCTTGGCAGAATGTTGGGATTCACCTACCATCGAAGATGACGATAGGGACGTTCATGAGTATATTTTGAAGATTTCGTCCCGCCTCAAAAGGGCTTGGAAAACTGCACAATTAGCCATTAAGGGTCACCAGCAGACTGCCAAGCTCCTCTTTGACAAGCGTGCGCGGCGTCGTGCCCTGACACCCGGAGATCGAGCTCTGTTACTTCTTCCAACAGATACCCGCAAGCTAATGCTACATTGGAAAGGACCGTACACTGTGGTACACCGGGTGACCCCTGACAATTATCTGCTAAATGTTGATGGCAATAACCGGAAATACCACATTAACCAGCTGAAGCTTTATTGTGAGGACCCGGAGGCCCACAGGGATCCTGCGCTGGCGGTCCCAGCAACCCCTATAGATGCCTCCAGCATCAACAGAACCTCCGAGGCTGCAGCAACACAGGTGCTCCATTATAGCCACCCCTTACTTCCTATATTGGAATACTCCACCCTTGCGGTGGAGGCAGACTTACGGGAGTGGAGTTTTTCGGAAGAAGCCCCTCTGGCCGCAGCCACCGCCCTTGCAATTGAAGACATAAGCTTAGCTTTTGATGACGGTAAGGATCCTGCCATTTCCACACACCGAAAAGAAAGTGTGAGTAATTGCATTATTAACTCCAGACTGCAACCGAGTCAACGGGAACAGCTGAACAAGCTATTAGAGGACTATGAGAACGTCTTCAATGACCTCCCAGGCATTACCACTACCCTTGAACATCATGTCAGATTGACTGACCCAGAGCCATTTCGGCATTCCTATGGTCTTCCCCACCAGCTGTCCTTACGGCTGAAGGAAGATCTTGACACTTGGGTCCGCCTCGGAATAGTTGAAAAGAGCATTTCGCCTTGGTGTTCGCCGTTACTGACAGTGCGTAAGCGAGATGGCAGTCACAGGTTCTGCCTTGACTGTCGTAAGCTTAACTCCCGTACCATCTTTGATGGAGAGCCTATTGCTGACGCCGAGCATATTTTCTCGTTGCTTTCCCAATCCCGTTACCTGTCCAAGTTGGATTTGGCCAGTGGATTTTGGCAAGTCCCGTTGAGCGAGACTACCAAGCCTCTTACAGCTTTTTCCACAAGTTATGGTCTATACCATTTCAGGGTCATGCCTTTTGGTATGGTAAATGCCCCTGGCTGCTTCAGCAAACTCATGAGGATAGTACTACAGGATCTCGACAATGTTGCATGCTTTATAGATGACATCCTGGTGCATTCTAAGGATTGGTCATCACACCTCGAGACCCTCCGCAGAGTTCTCACTCGTCTGAACCAGCATGGACTTCATTTAAAGCCTTCCAAATGTGAGATTGGTTTCACACAATTGCAGTATCTCGGCCACGTGGTTGGAGAAGGTGTTATGTCCCCTTTACATGACAGGGTACAAGCTATTAAGGATATGGAGAAACCTGCTACTGTCACTCAACTGGGATCATTCCTGGGTAGTGTCGGCTACTACCAGTGGTTCATTCCACACTTTAATACTATCGCTGCCCCTTTGCAGCAAATGACCTCCTCGAAGCAAAGTAAATCCTCCCCTGTCCAATGGACCGATGAAGCGGAGAGAGCATTTTTCAAGCTCCGAGAAGCATTGGCGGGTGAGCCAGTATTACAACTGGTAAACCCTGATTTTCCATTTATCTTGCAGACCGACGCCTCAGACAAAGGCCTGGGTTCCGTGCTCTTGCAAGCCCGATCAGACAACTCAGCAGAAGTAGCTCCAGTGCGATATACAAGACGCAGGCTTCGCCCTGAAGAGCGAAATTACTCCACCGTGGAGAAGGAAGCTCTAGCTGCATATTGGGCCATAAAGAAATTTGAAGTCCATCTGTATGGCCAGCATTTTACACTGAGAACCGACCACCGACCTCTCCTATATTTACAGACTGCAGACAAACTAAATCCTCGTCTGAAAAGGTGGGCACTTTACCTGAATCTTTTCAAATTCACTGCCCAACATGTTCATGGTAAGGGCAATGGCCTTGCTGATCTACAAAGTCGACGGTCGTTACCCTCAAATGAGGAAGCTGGTGCTGTTAGCCTAAATTTGACTAGTCAGTCAAGATTTTTTATGTTTATCTTTTATGTCTTTAATACTGTACTGTACTTGTTTATTTTAGCGTACAAACATTATTCCTAATGGAAAACGAAAATGATGAAGAATAATTCTTTGATCGTAGTTTTATATTTCCCTTTGTGGGACTCTGAAAGCCAGAACATGGCAGAAACATTTAAGTTTAGTGTTGAATAGCTGAAACCTTTAAATCCAGTCGCCAATGTTAATGACGACGTGGTTCAAATTTTAATTTGCGTATACTGTATTTTATTTTTGTATATTATTGCCTTCTTGCATGTGAGCATTCATAAACTTAAATATTGATATTCACTGATAACTAATTGTGATTTAATTTTCTTGAAATTTGAATTTGATCACATTTCGTTTATGTTTTGCATGTCATTTAATGTTTTGTTTACAAGACTTGTTCACTTTTCCTAATAGTATGATATGTTCCAGTGGTGGATCCCATTCTTATGTTCATTTGTTCTTTTCCATGAAAAGGATATCTCATCCCTCATAATATCACTGAAGTCACCGTAACTTCCTCTATTCTTTTTTCGCCTTCTGTAGTAGAATTTTGCTAAATCAATATTCTCTAGAAAGGGCCTTTGTGACAGAGTGTTTCTCTCAAAGTAACCAAAGGCTGTTAGATGCCTTATTAATTAATTTAGTAACTTAACTGTTATTTTCTAACTAAAAAAATTAATTCCCACTTCTTGACTTTTGCAGAATATGATTATTTGCAATTTATATTTTAGCTTATAGCTAATTTTAAATATTCCTTATTTACTCTTCTTGTACGTGTAGAAGTATAGTCCCGATATAAAAGCTGCTCCTATTTTCCATCTGCTATGAGCCAAGAACATTCTGGAGATTGTTTACCAGTAACCTAACTTTTCTTTATTAATCTCGTTTTATTTTATTTGCTTCCACTTGTTGCACCACAAAATACTGTCTCTCCCTTGCATCTTTGCTATAATTGCCTGCCAGGGACCACCACTAAAATAGTCCTTAAATTATATCAGAGCCAGTTACTGCTCTAGAAAATGTATCCTACAGATGAACTCAACGGGAGGGACAATGAGACGCCCTCCCTTGGCGCTAAAACTTCGAAGAGGCAACATCTCGCCTGAGCAGTCTTAAGTTTATTTCAAACCTTATTTACGTGGCATCTTCACAGGAATTCATCTGGCACAACAAGGTGAGGGATAGTGTATGGTAAAGCCTGTGGGTCAAGCAAATTGGGTTATTTTCGAGAATTAGTTACATTCGTTACTGGCTAGATCTTACGGATTTTTATTCTCAGATTCCATTCCCATACACACGAAATTTTGTAGATTGCCAAACTGGAATCTCACATGCCAAAGTTAATTCCTTAACCTGTAAATTACAGCTGATATACATTGCTAAGAAGTTTCTTTTCACTGAATGTGATAAACGAAAATCTCATCCTCTGAAGACTGGTTATGAGCCCGTAAAAATCTATCTCTTTTCGTAATAAATTCTAATTTCATTTCACCTCTTTGTATCATCGTAAATAAAGTGTTTTACGTCAAAAACTCGTCAATAAAGCTATTTGCTATACAAATTGCAAATAATATAAAGGTAATTTTACCCTGTTGGCTTTGCAGATATTTCTTGTTAACCACAATTTAATGAATGCATACTGTATTTATCTTGCTAATTCTTCATATGTTGGGGATAAAGTGTTTTGAGTTATAAGTTACAAATACCTCAAAAGGTGGTTTTGCACCCTTTTTTTTCATTGCAAAGTTCTTGATAACCAAAAGTGAATGAATACTGTATTTATCTCGTAGATTCTTCCTTTATCCTAAATAGAGTGTTTTACCATATTAATTGCAAATCAGTAATAAGCATTGCAACTTTTGTGGTTGCCCACAATTTAAGGAATACATACAGTACTGTATTTGTCTTGCTTATTCTTCATTTATTGTGAATATATTGTTTTCCTTTAAAACCAGTAAAGAATTAATGGTTTTGTATGCTATTTTGGTAGCATAAATATTTCTGGTTAGCTGTGAATAACCAATATATTTTCATCCAGTAGAATGACATTGGAAACTCATTATATGTGTGCTCATGCTTTCAGCTTCCCATTATAAACAGTGTGTCATTTCTGTTTCTGAAATTGCAGTGTCCTGTATTCTACTCTGCCTGTGTGACAGAGGTAATCGTCGAGTTGAGGCCAAAGTCTTGGCATACGTCCGTGGTGCCGGGAAACAAATTCGTGCTCACCACCACCGGGATTCGAGGCAGCATTTCATAAAATTTAATATGAGAAATTTAATTCAATTCTTTTAATGTCATTGCATTTCCAAAATTAAAAGAAAGTTGAATTCTGAGTTTCATTTAACCGACTAATGGTAATAGAAATTGAGCTCTTAACCGAGCTTGGTACTTTGAGTCCCCTTAGTAAAACAGAATCTTAACAACACTCTACCATCCTAACCCCAACACTAGTAGAATTTTGTTAAATCAATATTCTCTAGAAAGGGCCTTTGTGACAGAGTGTTTTGCTCAAAGTCACCAGAGGCTGTTAGATGCCTTATTAGTAATTTAGTAACTAAACTATCATTTTTCTAACTAAAAAAATAATTCCCACTTCTTGACATTTGCAGATTATGATTATTTGCAATTTATATTTTAGCTTATAGCTAATTTTAAATATACCTTATTTACTCTTCTTGTACGTGTAGAAGAATAGTCCCGATATAAAGGCTGCTCCGATTTTTCGTCTCCTACGAGCAAAGAACGTTCTAGAGATTATTTACCAGTAACCTAACTTTTCATTATTATATTCGTTTTACTTTATTTGCTTCCACTTATTGCAACTAAAAATACTGTCTCTCCCTTGCATCTCTGCTATAATTGCCTGTCAGGGACCACCACTAAAATAGTCCTCAAATGTTATCAGAGCCAGTTACTGCTCTAGAAATGTATCCTACAGATGAACTCTCCAGGAGGGACAATGAGGCGTGCTCCGTTGGCGCCCAAACTTCCCAGAGGCAACATCTCACCTGAGCAGTCTAAGTTTATTTCATACCTTATTTACGTGGCATCTTCACAGGAATTCATCTGGCACAACAAGGTGAGGGGTAGTGTGATTACCTAATTGTGATTACCTAATTGTGTTTACGGGAAAGAGCCCAAAGCGCGTATCTTCCCGTCTCCTCATCGGTTCCATTTTCTACTTAGTGATACTTATCATACCTGTCCTTAAAACTATGGATTGAGATAGCATTAACTACCTCCTCGTTTAGCGAATTCCAATTATCAACTACTCTTACACTGAAAAAGTATTTCCTTACATCCTGCAAAGAAGTTTTCTTACGAAGCTTCAAACTATGACCTCTAGTTCTAGAGCTGGCCATATCAAAATATCGATCCCTATCCACTCTATCATAACCATGAAGGAATTTAAAGACTGTCACCATATCCCCCCCTCACTCTTCTAGCTTCGAGTGATGGTAAGTCTAATTCCCTCAGCCTCTCATCATAACTGAGATTGCGTATTTCTGGCACCAGTTTCGTGGCAAGTCTTTGAACTTTTTCAAGCTTAGCTATGTGCTTTTTCAAGTGTGGCTTCCAAAAGAGGGATGCATATTCGAGTTTTGGCCTCACATAGGTTACATAAATATTTCTGAACAATTCCTTGTCCATGTGCCTGAAGGCTACCCTTACATTTGATAAGAATGCATATGCTGCCCTTACTATGCCATTTATATGTATCGTGGGTCAAGCAAATTGGTTTTTCAAGATTTAGTTACATTCGTTACTGGCTAAATCTTACGAATTTTATTCTCAGATTCCATTCCCATACAAACGAAATTTTGTAGATTACCTAACTGGAATCTCACTTGCCAAAGTTAATTCCTTAACCTGGAAATTACAGCTGATATACATTGCTAAGAAGTTTCTTTTCATTGAATGTGCTAAACGAAAATCCCATCCTCTGAAGACTGGTAATGAACCCGTAAAAATCTATCCCTTTTCCTAATAAATTATAATTTCATTTCACCTCTTTCTATCATCATAAATAAAGTGTTTTACGTCAAAAACTCGTCAATAGAGCTATTTGCTATATAAATTGCAAATAATTAATCATTTAGCTAAAGTGTTTTATGCTATATACTGCAAATTTTTAAAAGGTAATTTTACCCTGTTGGCTTTGCAAATATTTCATGTTAACCACAATTTAATGAATGCATACTGTATTTATCTTGCTAATTCTTCATATGTTGGGGATAAAGTGTTTTGATTTATAAGTTGCAAATACCTCAAAAGGTGGTTTTGCACCCTCTTTTTTAATTGCAAACAGTTCTTGATAACCAAAAGTGAATGAATACTGTATTTATATCGTAGATTCTTCCTTTATCCTAAATAGAGTGTTTTACCATATTAATTGTAAATCAGTAATAAGCACTGCAACTTTTGTGGTTGCCCACAATTTAAGGAATACTTACAGTACTGTATTTGTCTTGCTTATTCTTAATTTATTGTGAATAAATTGTATTCCTTTAAAACCAGTAAGGAATTAATGGTTTTGTATGCTATTATGGTAGCATAAATATTTCTGGTTAGCTGTGAATAACCAATATATTTTCATCCAGTAGAATGACGTTGGAAACTCATTATATGTGTGCTCATGCTTTCAGCTTCCCATTATAAACAGTGTGTCATTTCTGTTTCTGAAATTGCAGTGTCCTGTATTCTACTCTGCCTGTGTGACAGAGGTAATTGTCGAGTTGAGGCCAAAGTCTTGGCATACGTCCGTGGTGCCGGGAAACGATATCGTGCTTACACCTTCGGGATTCGAGGCAGCATTTCATAAAATTTAATTTGAGAAATTTAATTCAATTCTTTTAATGTCATTGCATTTCCAAAATTAAAAGAAAGTTGAATTCTGAGTTTCATTTAACCGATTAATGGTACAAGAGATGAGGTGTTCAAGTACAAATATCTGTCCTGTCTGTTTGTGAGCTCTTAACCGAACTCAGTATTTTGAGACCCCTTAGTAAAACAGAATCTTAACAACACTCAACCATCCTAACCCCAACATATATATATATATATATATATATATATATATATATATATATATATATATATATATATATATATATATATATATATATATATATATATATATATATATATATATATATATATATATATATATATATATATATATATATATATATATATATATATATATATATATATATATATATATATATATATATATATATATATATATATATATATATATATATATATATATATATATATATATATATATATATATATATATATAAATTAGTGATCCTTATCATACCTATCCTTAAAACTATGTGTTGAGATAACATTAACAACCTCCTCGCTTAGCCATTTCCAACTATCAACTACTCTTACCGATCAGGAGACAGGAAGATACGAGCATTGGGCTCTTTCCCGTAAATACAATTAGGAAATCACAATTAGGTAATCACTGAAAAAGTACTTCCTTACATCATGCAAAGAAGTTTTCTTACGAAGCTTCAATCTATGACCTCTAGTTCAATAGCCAGCAATATCAAAATATCGTTCCCTATACACTCTATCATAACCATGAAGGAATTTAAAGACTGTCACCATATCCCCCCTCAATCTTTTAGCTTCGAGTGATAGTAAGTCTAATTCCCTCAGCCTCTCATCATAACTGAGATTACGTATTTCTGGCACGAGTTTCGTGGCATGTCTTTGAACTTTTCCAAGCTTAGCTACGTGCTTTTCCAAGTGCGGATTCCAAAAGGGGGCTGCATATTCAAGTTTTGTCCTCACATAGGTTACATAAATATTTCACAACATTTCCTTGGCCATGTGACTGAAGGCTACCATTGCATTTGATAAGAAAGCATATGCTGCTCTTACAATGCCATTTATATGCATTTCTGGAGACAAATCAGCCAGTATGTTTACTGCTAGATCTCTCTCATTTTCTGTCTCTTGAAGTTGTACTGCTGCCACCTAGTAGTCAAGCTTGGTCCTTCTTGCACTTGTACCCATTCTTATTGCCTTACATTTTGATGCATTGTATTTCATTAGCCACTTTTCTGACCACTCATGCAGACTACTTAGATCTTCCTGAAGTTCTCTACCATTGTTCTCGTTTCCCACTTTCTTCACAATCTTTGCATCATCTGCAAACATTCAAGAATAAATTTACAGACTCTGGTAGGTCATTTACATATACAAGGAACAAAAGTAGCCCTAAAACTGAACCCTGTGGAACTCCACTACTAACTCTTCTCCACTTAGACACTGAGTGTCTTACTCTAATCCTCTGTTCCCTTCCTTCTAAGTAAGTTTTTATCCATGCTAAGACATTTCCACCTATTCTAGCCATTGCTTGCAGCTTTCTAATAAGTCTCCCATGTGGGACAGTGTCAAACACTTTCTGAAAGTCTAGGAATATGCAATCTGCCCAGCCCTCTCTTTCCTGTAAGATTCGGCTTACTTCATCATAAAATTCTAATAAGTTTTTACTGTTGATCTACATTCTCTGAAGCCATGTTGTCTCACTGACAAAAAGCTGAAGGATTCCAAGTTAAGAGACACATGTTTCCTTAGTAGTTTCTCCATAACTTTGCAAACAATGCTGGTCAAGGAAACTGGTCTGTAATTTAGAGCCATATTCCTCCTTCCCTCTTTGAAAATAGGTATCATGTTTGCTTGTTTCCAGCATCTTGGAATCTCCCCATGACTCCAGTGACTTTTTAAATATGATACTTAGTGCCACTGATGCTGAGTTTGTGCATTTTTTAAGTACATGAGAGGATATATCATCAGGACCTGTAGCCTTATGGACATCTAACTCCATCAGTGCTTTGCATACCTCTATGGTTGTAAGGTTGATGTTTTCTAATACCAACCCGTGAGCTTCTATCTCTGCAGTCTGAGGGGGTGGGGTGTTTTCTACTGTAAATACTGACTGAAACTCCTCGTTCAGTTCTTTGCAGATCTCTTCTTCCATTTCAGTGATGCTTACATCTGCTCTCTTAAGCCTTAAAATCTGTTCCTTTGCCTTCAGTTTTCCACTGATAAAGCTGTGCAAAGGCTTGGGATTTTCTTTAGCCTTCCTGGTGATGTCCCTCTCATACTCTCTCTCTGCCTCTCTTCTATTACTTTGGTAATCAATTCCTGCCCTTTTGTAGGTTTGCTAGGCATTAATGTTTTTTCTCCTTCTATAACTTTTCCAGCATTTGTCTCTCCACTTCTTAGCTCTTTTACACTCATTAATGAACCATTTTTCTTGGCATGAATTACACCTACTTTAGTGACAGGTATTGAGCAATCTCCTATCAACCCATATTTCTCTCAATAGATGTCGTACATTTCTTGTACAGATTTATTGTAAAATAAGGTTCTCCCGTCTATAACTGCTAAAAGCTCATTCATTTTTATGTAATCTCCTTTTGGATAGTTCCTCTTCATGTCCTCAGTGCCTCTACTTTCAGGTAGAATATCTTCAATGATGTACTCCATCAACAACACACAGTGGTCACTCTTTCCAATTGGTGGTTCATACTCAATTTTTCTAATATCCAACACATAATCTGCGAATACTAGATCAAGTAGTGATGGCTCAGCCCCACCCCTGACCCTCGTTGCTTCCATTACATGTTGGTGTAGGAAATTCCCTTGTAAGCAATCACTCATTCTTGCCCCGAATGAGTCCTCACCACTGTGTGGGTCAAGATTTATCCAATCTATCTCTTTATGATTAAAATCTCCCATAATCAAAATCCTACATTTCCTATCCCGTGCCATGTTAACAACTGAGTTTATGACTTCAATAGTACCAATATGATTTTTCTCATAAACTTCGAGCCTATGTTGGTTCCTTGTGGGTCATATACAACAGTTATTATAATGCTTTTGACCCAGTATTTAAGCGAGCAACGAGAAATTCATTGAACTCACTTTCTATAGCCAATGTTATGTATAACTTTTGTGCTGATTAATTTGTGCGCTTTGCATTGCGCTTTTGTTTTGTTGTGTTTACTGAGGTAGAACACGCCATGTCGGACATCTAAGTTTGAGTAATAAAACCTCCACTTTTCTCACGATTTTTAACGGCATTCTCCTCACCCATCTTTCTCAAGTATGGAACAAATGGCGACGAGGTACAAAGGACCAATGCAGTAGCAAAAGGAACTTCTGGTTTGCAGTATTTAAGTGAATTTTTGCAGTTTTGAGGTAGCCAGTAAATTGGATAAGCTTCTGACTTCCGAGATTTTCGTTCCCGTGGCCGCCCTCCATATGCTGTTTTGATCAAGTTTTGCAGTTAGCATTGGAGCCTTCATAGATGCCGTATTATAACTGTGTTTAAGCCTAATGCTGACGATTTTTCAAGATTGGAAAGCTATAGTTATTATTTTCCAAGGTGTACCCTAGATTGATGATAGCCTATGGTAGGCCAATTGTGTGTACCGGTAACCTTGTTTCTGGTGTTTTGTGTACGGTAGCCAT
>JAXCGZ010007254.1:0-10983 GCA_037179515.1 Halocaridina rubra | reverse complement strand
CACGACACCACAGAAGGTTAAAAGGAATCCAACCTTATAGCTTATATCTGCTATACTTAGGAATGAACGCATTCTATCTGAATGCCACTATGTTCATATTACAGATTCCCCAACCTCACTCGTGGCTTCATTTTAGCATTTAATTCAATTCCCAATCTTATTCGGGCTATGAATTAACCAAATAAGCACATTACATATGTGAAAACATGAATAATTTTTTTTTACCCCGACCATGACTCGAACCTAGGACTTATGATAACTAAGTCAAAGCGCTACCACTACACCACAGAAGGTTAAAAGGAATCCAACCTTATAGCTTACATCTGCTATACTTAGGAATGAACGCAGTCTATCTGAATGCCACTATATTCATATTACAGATTCCCCAACCTCACTCGGGGCTTCATTTTAGCATTTAATTCAATTCCAAATTTCATTCGGGCAATGAAATAACCAAATAAGCACATTACATATGTGAAAACATGAATAATTTTTTTTACCCCGACCATGACTCGAACCTAGGACTTATGATAACTAAGTCAAGGCGCTACCACTACACCACAGAAGGTTAAAAGGAATCCAACTTTATAGCTTATATATGCTATACTTAGGAATGAACGCATTCTATCTGAATACCACTATGTTCATATTACAGATTCCCCAACCTCACTCGTGGCTTCATTTTAGCATTTAATTCAATTGCCAATCTCATTCGGGCCATGAAATAACCAAATAAGCGCATTACATATGTGAAAACATGAATCATTTTTTACCCCGGCCAGGACTCGAACCTAGGACTTATGATAACTAAGTCAAGGCGCTACCACTACACCACAGAAGGTTAAAAGGAATCCAACCTTATTGCTTATATCTGCTATACTTAGGAATGAACGCATTCTATCTGAATGCCACTATGTTCATATCACAGATTCACCAACCTCACTCGTGGCTTCATTTTAGCATTTAATTCAATTCTAAATCTCATTCGGGCCATGAAATAACCAAATAAGCACATTACATATGTGAAAATATGAACCATATTTTCTTACCCCGACCAGGACTCGAACCTAGGACTTATGATAACTAATTCAAGGCGCTACCACTACACCACATAAAGGTAAAAGGAATCCAACCTTATAGCTTATATCTGCTATACTTAAGAATGAATGCATTCTATCTGAATACCACTATGTTCATATTACAGATTCCCCAACCTCACTCGGGGCTTCATTTTAGCATTTAATTTAATTCCCAATTTCATTCGGGATATGAAATAACCAAATAAGCACATTACATATGTGAAAACATGAATCATATTTTCTTACCCCGACCAGGACTCGAACCTAGGACTTATGATAACTAAGTCAAGGCGCTACCACTATACCACAGAAGGTTAAAAGGAATCCAACCTTATTGCTTATATCTGCTATACTTAGGAATGAACGCATTCTATCTGAATGCCACTATGTTAATATTACAGATTCCCCAACCTCACTCGTGGCTTCATTTTAGCATTTAATTCAATTCCCAATCTCATCCGGGCCATGAAATAACCAAATAAGCACATTACATATGTGAAAACTTGAATAATTTTTTTACCCCGACCAGGACTCGAACTTAGGACTTATGATAACTAAGTCAAGGCGCTACCACTACACCACAGAAGGTTAAAAGGAATCCAACCTTATAGCTTATATCTGCTATACTTAGGAATGAACGCATTCTATCTGAATACCACTATGTTCATATTACAGGTTCCCCAACCTCACTCGTGGCTTCATTTTATCATTTAATTCAATTCCCAATCTCATTCGGGCCATGAAATAGCCAAATAAGCACATTACATATTTGAAAACATGAATCATTTTATACCCTGACCAGGATTCGAACCTAGGACTTATGATAACTAAGTCAAGGCGCTACCACTACACCACAGAAGGTTAAAAGGAATCCAACCTTATAGCTTATATCTGCTATACTTAGGAATGAACGCATTCTATCTGAGTGCCACTATGTTCATATTACAGATTCCCCAACCTCACTCGTGGCTTCATTTTAGCATTTAATTCAATTCCCAATCTCATTCGGGATATGAAATAACCAAATAAGCACATTACATATGTGAAAACATGAATCATATTTTTTTACCCC
Source organism: Halocaridina rubra (assembly GCA_037179515.1). Classification (NCBI taxonomy): domain Eukaryota; kingdom Metazoa; phylum Arthropoda; class Malacostraca; order Decapoda; family Atyidae; genus Halocaridina; species Halocaridina rubra. The sequence goes on along the minus strand of JAXCGZ010007254.1, from coordinate 8,832 downwards.
GACCAGGACTCGAACCTAGGACTTATGATAACTAAGTCAAGGCGCTACCACTACACCACAGAAGGTTAAATGGAATCCAACCTTATAGCTTATACCTGCTATACTTAGAAATGAACGCATTCTATCTGAATGCCACTATGTTCATATTACAGATTCCCCAACCTCACTCGTGGCTTCATTTTAGCAATTAATTCAATTCCCAATCTCATTCGGGCCATGAAATAACCAAATAAGCACATTACATATGTGAAAACATGAATCATTTTTTACCCCAACCAGGACTCGAACCTAGGACTTATGATAACTAAGTCAAGGCGCTACCACTACACCACAGAAGGTTAAAAGGAATCCAACCTTATAGCTTATATCTGCTATACTTAGGAATGAACGCATTCTATGTGAATACCACTATGTTCATAATACAGATTCCACAACCTCACTCGTGGCTTCATTTTAGCATTTAATTCATTTCCCAATCTCATTCGGGCAATGAAATAACCAAATAAGCACATTACATATGTGAAAACATGAATCATTTTATACCCCGACCAGGACTCGAACCTAGGACTTATGATATCTAAGTCAAGGCACTACCACTACACCACAGAAGGTTAAAAGGAATCCAACCTTATTGCTTATATCTGCTATACTTAGGAATGAATGCATTCTATCTGAATGCCATTATGTTCATATTAAAGATTCCCCAACCTCACTCGTGGCTTCATTTTAGCATTTAATTCAATTCCCAATCTCATTCGGGCCATGAAATAACCAAATAAGCACATTACATATGTGAAAATATGAATAATTTTTACCCCGACCAGGACTCGAACCTAGGACTTATGATAACTAAGTCAAGGCGCTACCACTACACCACAGAAGGTTAAAAGGAATCCAACCTTATAGGTTATATCTCCTATACTTAGGAATGAAAGCATTCTATCTGAATACCACTATGTTCATATTACAGATTCCCCAACCTCACTCGTGGCTTCATTTTAGCATTTAATTCAATTCCCAATCTCATTCGGGCAATGAAATAACCAAATAAGCACATTACATATGTGAAAACATGAATCATTTTATACCCTGACCAGGATTCGAACCTAGGACTTATGATAAGTAAGTCAAGGCGCTACCACTACACCACAGAAGGTTAAAAGGAATCCAACCTTATAGCTTATATCTGCTATACTTAGGAATGAACGCATTCTATCTGAATGCCACTATGTTCATATTAAAGATTCCCCACCCTCACTCGTGGCTTCATTTTAGCATTTAATTCAATTCCCAATCTCATTCGGGCAATGAAATAACCAAATAAGCACATTACATATGTGAAAACATGAATCATTTTATACCCCGACCAGGACTCGAACCTAGGACTTATGATAACTAAGTCAAGGCGCTACCACTACACCACAGAAGGTTAAAAGGAATCCAACCTTATTGCTTATATCTGCAATACTTAGGAATGAACGCATTCTATCTGAATGCCACTATGTTCATATTAAAGATTCCCCACCCTCACTCGTGGCTTCATTTTAGCATTTAATTCAATTCCCAATCTCATTCGGGCCATGAAATAACCAAATAAGCACATTACATATGTGAAAACATGAATAATTTTTTTTACCCCTACTGGGACTCGAACCTAGGACTTATGATATCTAAGTCAAGGCACTACCACTACACCATAGAAGGTTAAAAGGAATCCAACCTTTTTGCTTATATCTGCTATACTTAGGAATGAACGCATTCTATCTGAATGCCATTATGTTCATATTAAAGATTCCCAAACCTCACTCGTGGCTTCATTTTAGCATTTAATTCAATTCCCAATCTCATTCGGGCCATGCAATAACCAAATAAGCACATTACATATGTGAAAATATGAATCTTTTTTACCCCGACCAGGACTCGAACCTAGGACTTATGATAACTAAGTCAAGGCGCTACCACTACATCACAGAAGGTTAAAAGGAATCCAACCTTATAGCTTATATCTGCTATACTTAGGAATGAATGCATTCTATCTGAATACCACTATGTTCATATTACAGATTCCCCAACCTCACTCGTGGCTTCATTTTATCATTTAATTCAATTCCCAATCTCATTCGGGCCATGAAATAACCAAATAAGCACATTACATATGTGAAAACATGAATCATTTTATACCCTGACAAGGATTCGAACCTAGGACTTATGATAACTAAGTCAAGGCGCTACCACTACACCACAGAAGGTTAAAAGGAATACAACCTTATAGCTTATATCTGCTATACTTAGGAATGAACGCATTCTATCTGAGTGCCACTATGTTCATATTACAGATTCCCCAACCTCACTCGTGGCTTCATTTTAGCATTTAATTCAATTCCCAATCTCATTCGGGATATGAAATAACCAAATAAGCACATTACATATGTGAAAACATGAATCATTTTTTATCCCGACCAGGACTCGAACCTAGGACTTATGATAACTAAGTCAAGGCGCTACCACTACACCACAGAAGGTTAAAAGGAATCCAACCTTATAGCTTATATCTGCTATACTTAGGAATGAACGCATTCTATCTGAATGCCACTATGTTCATATTACAGATTCCCCAACCTCACTCGTGGCTTCATTTTAGCATTTAATTCAATTCCCAATCTCATTCGGGCCATGAAATAACCAAATAAGCACATTACATATGTGAAAACATGAATCATTTTTTACCCCGACCAGGACTCGAACCTAGGACTTATGATAACTAAGTCAAGGCGCTACCACTACACCACAGAAGGTTAAAAGGAATCCAACCTTATAGCTTATATCTGCTATACTTAGGAATGAACGCATTCTATCTGAATGCCACTATGTTCATATTACAGATTCCCCAACCTCACTCGTGGCTTCATTTTAGCATTTAATTCAATTCCCAATCTCATTCGGGATATGAAATAACCAAATAAGCACATTACATATGTGAAAACATGAATCATTTTTTTACCCCGACCAGGACTCGAACCTAGGACTTATGATAACTAAGTCAAGGCGCTACCACTACACCACAGAAGGTTAAAAGGAATCCAACCTTATAGCTTATATCTGCTATACTTAGGAATGAACGCATTCTATCTGAATGCCACTATGTTCATATTACAGATTCCCCAACCTCACTCGTGGCTTCATTTTAGCATTTAATTCAATTCCCAATCTCATTCGGGCTATGAAATAACCAAATAAGCACATTACATATGTGAAAACATGAATCATTTTTTACCCCGACCAGGACTCGAACCTAGGACTTATGATAACTAAGTCAAGGCGCTACCACTACACCACAGAAGGTTAAAAGGAATCCAACCTTATAGCTTATATCTGCTATACTTAGGAATGAATGCATTCTATCTGAATGCCACTATGTTCATATTACAGATTCCCCAACCTCACTCGTGGCTTCATTTTAGCATTTAATTCAATTCCCAATCTCATTCGGGCTATGAAATAACCAAATAAGCACATTACATATGTGAAAACATGAATCATTTTTTACCCCGACCAGGACTCGAACCTAGGACTTATGATAACTAAGTCAAGGCGCTACCACTACACCACAGAAGGTTAAAAGGAATCCAACCTTATAGCTTATATCTGCTATACTTAGGAATGAACGCATTCTATCTGAATGCCACTATGTTCATATTACAGATTCCCCAACCTCACTCGTGGCTTCATTTTAGCATTTAATTCAATTCCCAATCTCATTCGGGCCATGAAATAACCAAATAAGCACATTACATATGTGAAAACATGAATCATTTTTTTACCCCGACCAGGACTCGAACCTAGGACTTATGATAACTAAGTCAAGGCGCTACCACTACACCACAGAAGGTTAAAAGGAATCCAACCTTATAGCTTATATCTGCTATACTTAGGAATGAACGCATTCTATCTGAATGCCACTATGTTCATATTACAGATTCCCCAACCTCACTCGTGGCTTCATTTTAGCATTTAATTCAATTCCCAATCTCATTCGGGCCATGAAATAACCAAATAAGCACATTACATATGTGAAAACATGAATCATTTTTTACCCCGACCAGGACTCGAACCTAGGACTTATGATAACTAAGTCAAGGCGCTACCACTACACCACAGAAGGTTAAAAGGAATCCAACCTTATAGCTTATATCTGCTATACTTAGGAATGAACGCATTCTATCTGAATGCCACTATGTTCATATTACAGATTCCCCAACCTCACTCGTGGCTTCATTTTAGCATTTAATTCAATTCCCAATCTCATTCGGGCAATGAAATAACCAAATAAGCACATTACATATGTGAAAACATGAATCATTTTTTACCCCGACCAGGACTCGAACCTAGGACTTATGATAACTAAGTCAAGGCGCTACCACTACACCACAGAAGGTTAAAAGGAATCCAACCTTATAGCTTATATCTGCTATACTTAGGAATGAACGCATTCTATCTGAATGCCACTATGTTCATATTACAGATTCCCCAACCTCACTCGTGGCTTCATTTTAGCATTTAATTCAATTCCCAATCTCATTCGGGCAATGAAATAACCAAATAAGCACATTACATATGTGAAAACATGAATCATTTTATACCCCGACCAGGACTCGAACCTAGGACTTATGATAACTAAGTCAAGGCGCTACCACTACACCACAGAAGGTTAAAAGGAATCCAACCTTATAGCTTATATCTGCTATACTTAGGAATGAACGCATTCTATCTGAATGCCACTATGTTCATATTACAGATTCCCCAACCTCACTCGTGGCTTCATTTTAGCATTTAATTCAATTCCCAATCTCATTCGGGCCATGAAATAACCAAATAAGCACATTACATATGTGAAAACATGAATAATTTTTTTTACCCCGACCAGGACTCGAACCTAGGACTTATGATAACTAAGTCAAGGCGCTACCACTACACCACAGAAGGTTAAAAGGAATCCAACCTTATAGCTTATATCTGCTATACTTAGGAATGAACGCATTCTATCTGAATGCCACTATGTTCATATTACAGATTCCCCAACCTCACTCGTGGCTTCATTTTAGCATTTAATTCAATTCCCAATCTCATTCGGGCCATGAAATAACCAAATAAGCACATTACATATGTGAAAACATGAATCATTTTTTACCCCGACCAGGACTCGAACCTAGGACTTATGATAACTAAGTCAAGGCGCTACCACTACACCACAGAAGGTTAAAAGGAATCCAACCTTATAGCTTATATCTGCTATACTTAGGAATGAACGCATTCTATCTGAATACCACTATGTTCATATTACAGATTCCCCAACCTCACTCGTGGCTTCATTTTAGCATTTAATTCAATTCCCAATCTCATTCGGGCCATGAAATAACCAAATAAGCACATTACATATGTGAAAACATGAATCATTTTATTACCCCGACCAGGATTCGAACCTAGGACTTATGATAACTAAGTCAAGGCGCTACCACTACACCACAGAAGGTTAAAAGGAATCCAACCTTATAGCTTATATCTGCTATACTTAGGAATGAACGCATTCTATCTGAATGCCACTATGTTCATATTACAGATTCCCCAACCTCACTCGTGGCTTCATTTTAGCATTTAATTCAATTCCCAATCTCATTCGGGCTATGAAATAACCAAATAAGCACATTACATATGTGAAAACATGAATCATTTTTTACCCTGACCAGGACTCGAACCTAGGACTTATGATAACTAAGTCAAGGCGCTACCACTACACCACAGAAGGTTAAAAGGAATCCAACCTTATAGCTTATATCTGCTATACTTAGGAATGAACGCATTCTATCTGAATGCCACTATGTTCATATTACAGATTCCCCAACCTCACTCGTGGCTTCATTTTAGCATTTAATTCAATTCCCAATCTCATTCGGGATATGAAATAACCAAATAAGCACATTACATATGTGAAAACATGAATAATATTTTTTACCCCGACCAGGACTCGAACCTAGGACTTATGATAACTAAGTCAAGGCGCTACCACTACACCACAGAAGGTTAAAAGGAATCCAACCTTATAGCTTATATCTGCTATACTTAGGAATGAATGCATTCTATCTGAATGCCACTATGTTCATATTACAGATTCCCCAACCTCACTCGTGGCTTCATTTTAGCATTTAATTCAATTCCCAATCTCATTCGGGCTATGAATTAACCAAATAAGCACAATACATATGTGAAAACATGAATCATTTTTTACCCCGACCAGGACTCGAACCTAGGACTTATGATAACTAAGTCAAGGCGCTACCACTACACCACATAAAGATAAAAGGAATCCAACCTTATAGCTTATATCTGCTATACTTAGGAATGAATGCATTCTATCTGAATGCCTCTATGTTCATATTACAGATTCCCCAACCTCACTCGTGGCTTCATTTTAGCATTTAATTTAATTCCCAATCTCATTCGGGATATGAAATAACCAAATAAGCACATTACATATGTGAAAACATGAATCATATTTTTTTACCCCGACCAGGACTCGAACCTAGGACTTATGATAACTAAGTCAAGGCGCTACCACTACACCACAGAAGGTTAAATGGAATCCAACCTTATAGCTTATATCTGCTATACTTAGAAATGAACGCATTCTATCTGAATGCCACTATGTTCATATTACAGATTCCCCAACCTCACTCGTGGCTTCATTTTAGCAATTAATTCAATTCCCAATCTCATTCGGGCCATGAAATAACCAAATAAGTACATTACATATGTGAAAACATGAATCATTTTTTACCCCGACCAGGATTCGAACCTAGGACTTATGATAACTAAGTCAAGGCTCTACCACTACACCACAGAAGGTTAAAAGGAATCCAACCTTATAGCTTATATCTGCCATACTTAGGAATGAACGCATTCTATTTGAATGCCACTATGTTCATATTACAGATTCCCCAACCTCACTCGTTTCTTCATTTTAGCATTTAATTCAATTTCCAATCTCATTCGGACCATGAAATAACCAAATAAGCACATTACATATGTGAAAATATGAATCATTTTTTACCCCGACCAGGACTTGAACGTAGGACTTATGATAACTAAGTCAAGGCGCTACCACTACACCACAGAAGGTTAAATGGAATCTAACCTTATAGCTTATATCTGCTATACTTAGAAATGAACGCGCTCTATCTGAATGCCACTATGTTCATATTACAGATTCCCCAACCTCACTCATGGCTTCATTTTAGCAATTAATTCAATTCCCTATCTCATTCGGGCCATGAAATAACCAAATAAGCACATTACATATGTGAAAACATGAATCATTTTTTACCCCGACCAGGACTCGAACCTAGGACTTATGAGAACTAAGTCAAGGCGCTACCACTACACCACAGAAGGTTAAAAGGAATCCAACCTTATAGCTTATATCTGCCATACTTAGGAATGAACGCATTCTATTTGAATGCCACTATGTTCATATTACAAATTCCCCAACCTCACTCGTGGCTTCATTTTAGCATTTAATTCAATTTCCAATCTCATTCGGACCATGAAATAACCAAATAAGCACATTACATATGTGAAAATATGAATCATTTTTTACCCCGACCAGGACTCGAACCTAGGACTTATGATAACTAAGTCAAGTCGCTACCACTACAGCACAGAAGGTTAAAAGGAATCCAACCTTATAGCTTATATCTGCTATACTTAGGAATGAACGCATTCTATCTGAATGCCACTATGTTCATGTTACAGATTCCCCAACCTCACTCGTGGATTCATTTTAGAATTTAATTCAATTCCCAATCTCATTCGGGCCATGAAATAACCAAATAAGCACATTACATATGTGAAAACATGAATAATTTTTTTTATCCCGACCATGACCCGAACCTAGGACTTATGATAACTAAGTCAAAGCGCTACAACTACACCACAGAAGGTTAAAAGGAATCCAACCTAATAGCTTATATCTACTATACTTAGGAATGAATGCATTCTATCTGAATGCCACTATGTTCATATTACAGATTCCCCAACCTCACTCGTGGCTTCATTTTAGCATTTAATTCAATTCCTAATCTCATTCGGGCTATGAATTAACCAAATAAGCACAATACATATGTGAAAACATGAATCATTTTTTACCCCGACCAGGACTCGAACCTAGGACTTATGATAACTAAGTCAAGGCGCTACCACTACACAACATAAAGGTAAAAGGAATCCAACCTTATAGCGTATATTTGCTATACTTAGGAATGAATGCATTCTATCTGAATGCCACTATGTTCATATTACAGATTCCCCAACCTCACTCGTGGCTTCATTTTAGCATTTAATTCAATTCCCAATCTCATTCGGGTCATGAAATAACCAAATAAGCACATTACATATGTGAAAACATGAATAATTTTTTTTATCCCGACCATGACTCGAACCTAGGACTTATGATAACTAAGTCAAAGTGCTACAACTACACCACAGAAGGTTAAAAGGAATCCAACCTTATAGCTTATATCTACTATACTTAGGAATGAATGCATTCTATCTGAATGCCACTATGTTCATATTACAGATTCCCCAACCTCACTCGTGGCTTCGTTTTAGCATTTAATTCAATTCCCAATCTCATTCGGGCCATGAAATAACCAAATATGCACATTAAATATGTGAAAACATGAATCATATTTTCTTACCCCGACCAGGACTCGAACCTAGGACTTATGATAACTAAGTCAAGGCGCTACCACTACACCACATAAAGGTAAAAGGAATCCA
>JAXCGZ010007253.1:0-11020 GCA_037179515.1 Halocaridina rubra | reverse complement strand
GTTTGGTTTGGTTAGGTTAAGTTAGGTTAGGTTAGGTCAAGTTAGGTTAGGTTAGGTTAGGTTAAGTTAGGTTAGGTTAGGTTAGGTTTGGTTAGGTTAGGTTAAGTTAGGTTAGGTTAGGTTTGGTTAGGTTAAGTTATGTTAGGTTAGGTTAGGTTAGGTTAGGTTAGGTTAGGTTAGGTTAGGTTAGGTTAGGTTAGGTTGGGTTAGGTTAAGTTAGGTTAGGTTAGGTTAGGTTAGGTTAGGTTAGGTTAGGTTAAGTTATGTTAGGTTAGGTTAGGTTAGGTTAAGTTAAGTTAGGTTTGGTTAGGTTAGGTTAGGTTAAGTTAGGTTAGGTTAGGTTAGGTTAGGTTAGGTTAAGTTAGGTTAGGTTAGGTTAGGTTAGGTTAGGTTAGGTTAGGTTAGGTTAGGTTAGGTTAGGTTAGGTTAAGTTAGGTTAGGTTAGGTTAGGTTAGGTTAGGTTAGGTTAAGTTAGGTTAGGTTAGGTTAGGTTAGGTTAGGTTAGGTTAAGTTAGGTTAGGTTAGGTTAGGTTAGGTTAGGTTAGGTTAGGTTAGGTTAGGTTAGTTTAGGTTAGGTTAGGTTAAGTTAGGTTAGGTTAGGTTAAGTTAGGTTAGGTTTGGTTAGGTTAGGTTAGGTTAGTTAGTTAGGTTAGGTTAAGTTAGGTTAGGTTAGGTTAGGTTAGGTTAAGTTAGGTTAGGTTAGGTTAGGTTTGGTTAGGTTAAGTTAGGTTAGGTTAGGTTAGGTTAGGTTAGGTTAGGTTAAGTTAAGTTAGGTTAGGTTAGGTTAGGTTAGGTTATGTTAAGTTAGGTTAGGTTAGGTTAGGTTAGGTTAAGCTATGTTAGGTTAGGTTAGGTTAGGTTAAGTTAAGTTAGGTTAGGTTAGGTTAGGTTAGGTTAAGTTAGGTTAGGTTAGGTTAGGTTAGGTTAGGTTAAGTTAGGTTAGGTTAGGTTAGGTTAGGTTAGGTTAAGTTAGGTTAGGTTATGTTAAGTTAGGTTAGGTTAGGTTAGGTTAGGTTAGGTTAAGTTAGGTTAGGTTAGGTTAGGTTAGGTTAGTTAGGTTAGGTTAGGTTAGGTTAGGTTAAAATCTCTTAAGATCAATAAAAATAACTAAAAATCCATGAAAATTCCTAAAAAATCCAAAAAATCTTAAAATCCCTAAAAATCACAAAAGAAACATAGAAATTAATAAAAATATATATATAAATATCCTAAAATTTAAAAAATCACTAAAATTCACTAAAATCCTAAGAAAATCTAAAAATCATTAAAAGTCCATAAAAATCTCTAAAAATCTCAAAAAATCCCTAGAACTCATTAAAAATCCCAATAAATCGCTAAAAATCGTTAAAAAAACATTAAATCCATAAAAATCCCTACAAATCCCGAAAAATTCAAAAAATCTTTAAAAATCTATAAAAATCCCTAAAAACCTAAAATTTCCTGAAAAATCCTACAAATCAATAAAAATTCTAAAATTCCCCAATAATCCATAAAATTCATTAATAATCCATAGAATCATTAAAAAATCCATACACATCTTCAAAAATTACTTAAAATCACTAGAAATAAATTAAAATTCGAAAAAATCCATAAAAATCTCTAAAAATTATTAGATATTACCAAAAATGCATAGAAATTCCTAACAAAATCCATAAAAATCTTTAAAAATCTCTAACTATCCCTAAAATTCACTAAAAATACTTTAAAATCTCTAGAAATCCTTAAAGACCTATAAAGAAATGGGCAAAATCTCTTTTAATTTTTATTAATATCTAAAGATTTTTTTAGATATCTTTATGGATTTTTTTCCAATTTTCATTTATTTGTAGGGATTTTAAGGAATTTTTAAAGATGTTTATGGATTTTTTAGGGATTTCCATGGATTATTAATGATTTTTTTTTTGGATTTTATGGTATTTTCAGGAATTTTAATTTATTTGTTGGGATTTTTCTTTGGAATTTTATGGAATTTTTGGGATTTTTAAAGATTTTTAAGGAATTTTTTTGAATATTTATGAATTTTTAGGAGTTTTTAAGGATTTTTAGAAAATTTTATGGGATTCTTAGAGATTTTTAGAGATTTTTTAAGATTTTTAATGGATTTTTAGGGATTTGCATGGATTTTTACAGATTTTTGGTATTTTTTATGAATTTTTAGGAATATTAAGGATTTTTTAGAGATTTTTTTTTAGAAATTTTTATTGGTTTTTATAAATTTTTAAGGATTTTTAGAAAAATTTAGGAATTTTTCGTTATTTACAGGGATTTTTCAGGAGTTTTAGAAAATTTTAGGGAATATTAGTTGAATTTAGCGATTTTTAGAGATTTTTACCATTTCTTTATAGGTCTTTAAGGATTTCTAGAGATTTTAAGGTATTTTTAGTGAATTTTAGGGATATTTAGAGATTTTTAAAGATTTTTATGGATTTTGTTAGGAATTTCTATGCATTTTTGGTAATATCTAATGATTTTTAGAGATTTTTATGGATTTTTTTCGAATTTTAATTTATTTCTAGTGATTTTAAGTAATTTTTGAAGATGTGTATGGATTTTTTAATGATTTCTATGGATTATTAATGAATTTTTATGGATTATTGGGGAATTTTAGGAATTTTTATTGATTTGTAGGGATTTTTCAGGGAAATTTTAAGGATTTTTAGGGATTTTTATAGATTTTAAAAGAATTTTTTGAATTTTTCGGGATTTGTAGTGATTTTTATGGATTTTAATGTTTTTTTAACGATTTTTAGCGATTTATTGGGATTTTTAATGAGTTCTAGGGATTTTTTGAGATTTTTAGAGATTTTTATGGACTTTTAATGATTTTTTTATTTTCTTAGGATTTTAGTGAATTTTAGTGATTTTTAGAGATTTTAGGATATTTATATATATATTTTTATCAATTTCTATGTTTCTTTTGTGATTTTTAGGGATTTTTAGATTTTTTGGATTTTTTTAGGAATTTTCATGGATTTTTAGTTATTTTTATTGATCTTAAGAGATTTTAACCTAACCTAACCTAACCTAACCTAACCTAACCTAACCTAACCTAACTTAACCTAACCTAACCTAACCTAGCCTAACTTAACTTAACCTAACCTAACCAAACCTAACCTAACTTAACCTAACCTAACCTAACTTAACCTAACCTAACCTAACCTAACCTAACCTAACCTAACCTAACCTAACCTAACTTAACCTAACCTAACTTAACCTAACCTAACCTAACCTAACCTAACTTAACCTAGCCTAACCTAACCTAACCTAACCTAACTTCACCTAACCAAACCTAACCTAACCTAACTTAACCTAACCTAACCTAACCTAAACTAACCTAACCTAACTTAACCTAACCTAACCTAACCTAACCTAACCTAACCTAACCTAACTTAACCTAACCTAACCTAACCTAACCTAACTTAACCTAACCTAACCTAACCTAACCTAACCTAACTTAACCTAACCAAACCTAACCTAACCTAACTTAACCTAACCTAACCTAACCTAAACTAACCTAACCTAACTTAACCTAACCTAACCTAACCTAACCTAACCTAACCTAACTTAACATAACCAAACCTAACCTAACCTAACTTAAGCTAACCTAACATAACTTAACCTAACCTAACCTAACCTAACCTAACCTAACCTAACCTAACTTAACCTAACCTAACCTAACCTAACCAAACCTAACCTAACTTAACCTAACCTAACCTAACCTAGCCTAACCTAACCTAACTTAACCTAACCTAACCTAACCTAACCTAACCTAACTTGACATAACCTAACCTAACCTAACCTAACTTAACCTAACCTAACCTAACCTAACCTAACCTAACTTAACCTAACCTAACCTAACCTAACCTAACTTAACCTAACTTAACCTAACCTAACCTAACCTAACTGAACCTAACTTAACCTAACTTAACCTAACCTAACCTAACCTAACCTAACTTAACCTAACTTAACCTAACCTAACCTAACCTAACTTAACCTAACCTAACTTAACCTAACCTAACCTAACCTAACCTAACCTAACCTAACTTAACCTAACCTAACCTAACCTAACCTAACCTAACTTAAAATAACCTAACCTAACCTAACCTAACCTAACTTAACCTAACCTAACCTAACCTAACTTAACCTAACTTAACCTAACCTAACCTAACCTAACCTAACTTAACCTAACCTAACCTAGCTTAACCTAACCTAACTTAACCTAACCTAACCTAACCTAACCTAACTTAACCTAACCTAACCTAACCTAACCTAACCTAACTTAACCTAACCAAACCTAACCTAACCTAACTTAACCTAACCTAACCTAACCTAAACTAACCTAACCTAACTTAACCTAACCTAACCTAACCTAACCTAACTTAACCAAACCTAACCTAACCTAACCTAACTTAACCTAACCAAACCTAACCTAACCTAACCTAACTTAACCTAACCTAACGTAGCCTAACTTAACCTAACCTAACCAAACCTAACCTAACCTAACTTAACCTAACCTAACCTAGGTTAGGTTAGGTTAGGTTAGGTTAGGTTAGGTTAGGTTAAGTTAGGTTAGGTTAGGTTGGATTAGGTTAGGCTAGGTTAGGTTGGGTTGGGTTGGGTTAGGTTAGGTTAGGTTAGGTTAGGTAGGTAGGTTAGGTTAGGTTAGGTTAGGTTAGGTTTGGTTGGGTTAGGTTACATTAGGTTAGGTTAGGTTGGGTTAGGTTAGGTTAGGCTAGGTTAGGTTAGGTTAGGTTAGGCTAGGTTGGGTTAGGTTAGGTTAGGTTAGGTTAGGTTAGGTTGGGTTAGGTTAGGTTAGGTTAGGTTAGATTAGGTTGGGTTGGGTTAGGTTAGGTTAGGTTAAATTAGGTTAGGTTGGGTTAGGTTAGGTTAAGTTAGGTTAGGTTAGGTTAGGTTTGGTTAAGTTGGGTTAGGTTAGGTTAGGTTAGGTTAGGTTAAGTTAGGTTAGGTTAGGTTAGGTTTGGTTAGGATGGGTTAGGTTAGGTCAAGTTAGGTTAGATTGGGTTGGGTTTGGTTAGGTTAGGTTAGGTTAGGTTAAGTTAGGTTAGGTTAGGTTAGGTTAGCTTAGGTTAGGTTAGGTTAGGAAAAGTTAGGTTAAGTTAGGTTAGGTTAGGTTAGGTTAAGTTAGGTTAGGTTAGGTTAGGTTAGGTTGGGTTAGGTTAGGTTAAGTTAGGTTAGGTTAGGTTAGGTTAAGTTTGGTTAGGTTAGGTTAGGTTAAGTTAGGTTAGGTTAGGTTTGGTTTGGTTAGGTTAAGTTAGGTTAGGTTAGGTCAAGTTAGGTTAGGTTAGGTTAGGTTAAGTTAGGTTAGGTTAGGTTAGGTTTGGTTAGGTTAGGTTAAGTTAGGTTAGGTTAGGTTTGGTTAGGTTAAGTTATGTTAGGTTAGGTTAGGTTAGGTTAGGTTAAGTTATGTTAGGTTAGGTTAGGTTAGGTTAGGTTGGGTTAGGTTAAGTTAGGTTAGGTTAGGTTAGGTTAGGTTAGGTTAGGTTAAGTTATGTTAGGTTAGGTTAGGTTAGGTTAAGTTAAGTTAGGTTTGGTTAGGTTAGGTTAGGTTAAGTTAGGTTAGGTTAGGTTAGGTTAGGTTAGGTTAAGTTAGGTTAGGTTAGGTTAGGTTAGGTTAGGTTAGGTTAGGTTAGGTTAAGTTAGGTTAGGTTAGGTTAGGTTAGGTTAGGTTAGGTTAAGTTAGGTTAGGTTAGGTTAGGTTAGGTTATGTTAGGTTAAGTTAGGTTAGGTTAGGTTTGGTTAGGTTAAGTTAGGTTAGGTTAGATTAGGTTAGTTTAGGTTAGGTTAGGTTAAGTTAGGTTTGGTTAGGTTAAGTTAGGTTAGGTTAGGTTAGGTTAGGTTAGGTTAAGTTAGGTTAGGTTAAGTTAGGTTAGGTTAGGTTAGGTTAGGTTAAGTTAGGTTAGGTTAGGTTAGGTTTGGTTAGGTTAAGTTAGGTTAGGTTAGGTTAGGTTAGGTTAGGTTAAGTTAAGTTAGGTTAGGTTAGGTTAGGTTAGGTTATGTTAAGTTAGGTTAGGTTAGGTTAGGTTAGGTTAAGCTATGTTAGGTTAGGTTAGGTTAGGTTAAATTAAGTTAGGTTAGGTTAGGTTAGGTTAGGTTAAATTAGGTTAGGTTAGGTTAGGTTAGGTTAGGTTAAGTTAGGTTAGGTTAGGTTAGGTTAGGTTAAGTTAGGTTAGGTTATGTTAAGTTAGGTTAGGTTAGGTTAGGTTAGGTTAGGTTAAGTTAGGTTAGGTTAGGTTAGGTTAGGTTAGTTAGGTTAGGTTAGGTTAGGTTAGGTTAAAATCTCTTAAGATCAATAAAAATAACTAAAAATCCATGAAAATTCCTAAAAAATCCAAAAAAATCTTAAAATCCCTAAAAATCACAAAAGAAACATAGAAATTAATAAAAATATATATATAAATATCCTAAAATTTAAAAAAATCACTAAAATTCACTAAAATCCTAAGAAAATCTAAAAATCATTAAAAGTCCATAAAAATCTCTAAAAATCTCAAAAAATCCCTAGAACTCATTAAAAATCCCAATAAATCGCTAAAAATCGTTAAAAAAAACATTAAAATCCATAAAAATCCCTACAAATCCCGAAAAATTCAAAAAAATCTTTAAAAATCTCTAAAAATTATTAGATATTACCAAAAATGCATAGAAATTCCTAACAAAATCCATAAAAATCTTTAAAAATCTCTAACTATCCCTAAAATTCACTAAAAATACTTTAAAATCTCTAGAAATCCTTAAAGACCTATAAAGAAATGGGCAAAATCTCTTTTAATTTTTATTAATATCTAAAGATTTTTTTAGATATCTTTATGGATTTTTTTCCAATTTTCATTTATTTGTAGGGATTTTAAGGAATTTTTAAAGATGTTTATGGATTTTTTAGGGATTTCCATGGATTATTAATGATTTTTTTTTTGGATTTTATGGTATTTTCAGGAATTTTAATTTATTTGTTGGGATTTTTCTTTGGAATTTTATGGAATTTTTGGGATTTTTAAAGATTTTTAAGGAATTTTTTTGAATATTTATGAATTTTTAGGAGTTTTTAAGGATTTTTAGAAAATTTTATGGGATTCTTAGAGATTTTTAGAGATTTTTTAAGATTTTTAATGGATTTTTAGGGATTTGCATGGATTTTTACAGATTTTTGGTATTTTTTATGAATTTTTAGGAATATTAAGGATTTTTTAGAGATTTTTTTTTAGAAATTTTTATTGGTTTTTATAAATTTTTAAGGATTTTTAGAAAAATTTAGGAATTTTTCGTTATTTACAGGGATTTTTCAGGAGTTTTAGAATATTTTAGGGAATATTAGTTGAATTTAGCGATTTTTAGAGATTTTTACCATTTCTTTATAGGTCTTTAAGGATTTCTAGAGATTTTAAGGTATTTTTAGTGAATTTTAGGGATATTTAGAGATTTTTAAAGATTTTTATGGATTTTGTTAGGAATTTCTATGCATTTTTGGTAATATCTAATGATTTTTAGAGATTTTTATGGATTTTTTTCGAATTTTAATTTATTTCTAGTGATTTTAAGTAATTTTTGAAGATGTGTATGGATTTTTTAATGATTTCTATGGATTATTAATGAATTTTTATGGATTATTGGGGAATTTTAGGAATTTTTATTGATTTGTAGGGATTTTTCAGGGAAATTTTAAGGATTTTTAGGGATTTTTATAGATTTTAAAAGAATTTTTTGAATTTTTCGGGATTTGTAGTGATTTTTATGGATTTTAATGTTTTTTAACGATTTTTAGCGATTTATTGGGATTTTTAATGAGTTCTAGGGATTTTTTGAGATTTTTAGAGATTTTTATGGACTTTTAATGATTTTTTTATTTTCTTAGGATTTTAGTGAATTTTAGTGATTTTTAGAGATTTTAGGATATTTATATATATATTTTTATCAATTTCTATGTTTCTTTTGTGATTTTTAGGGATTTTTAGATTTTTTGGATTTTTTTAGGAATTTTCATGGATTTTTAGTTATTTTTATTGATCTTAAGAGATTTTAACCTAACCTAACCTAACCTAACCTAACCTAACCTAACCTAACCTAACTTAACCTAACCTAACCTAACCTAGCCTAACTTAACTTAACCTAACCTAACCTAACCTAACATAACTTAACCTAACCTAACCTAACTTAACCTAACCTAACCTAACCTAATCTAACCTAACCTAACCTAACCTAACTTAACCTAACCTAACCTAACCTAACCTAACTTAACCTAACCAAACCTAACCTAACCTAAACTAACCTAACCTAACCTAACTTAACCTAACCTAACCTAACCTAACTTAACCTAACCTAACTTAACCTAACCTAACCTAACTTAACCTAACCTAACCTAACCTAACCTAACTCAACCTAACCTAACCTAACCTAACCTAACCTAACCTAACTTAACCTAACCTAACCTAACCTAACCTAACATAGCTTAACCTAACCTAACCAAACTTAACCTAACTTAACCTGACCTAACCTAACCTAACATAACTTAACCTAACCTAACCTTACCTAACCTAACCTAACCTAACTTAACCTAACCTAACCTAACCTAACCTAACTTAACCTAACCTAACTTAACCTAACCTAACCTAACCTAACCTAACTTAACCTAGCCTAACCTAACCTAACCTAACCTAACTTAACCTAACCTAACCTAACCTAACCTAACCTAACTTAACCTAACCTAACCTAACTTAACCTAACCTAACCTAACCTAACCTAACCTAACCTAACTTAACCTAACCAAACCTAACCTAACCTAACTTAACCTAACCTAACATAACTTAACCTAACCTAACCTAACCTAACCTAACCTAACTTAACCTAACCAAACCTAACCTAACCTAACCTAACCTAACCTAATTTAACCTAACCTAACCTAACCTAACCTAACCTAACTTAACCTAACCTAACCTAACCTAACCTAACCTAACTTGACCTAACCTAACCTAACCTAACCTAACTTAACCTAACCTAACCTAACCTAACCTAACCTAACTTAACCTAACCTAACCTAACCTAACTTAACCTAACTAAACCTAACCTAACCAAACCTAACCGAACCTAACTTAACCTAACTTAACCTAACCTAACCTAACCTAACCTAACTTAACCTAACCTAACCTAACCTAACTTAACCTAACTTAACTTAACCTAACCTAACCTAACCTAACTTAACCTAACCTAACCTAACCTAAATTAACCTAACCTAACCTAACCTAACCTAACCTAACCTAACTTAACCTAACCTAACTTAACCTAACTTAACCTAACCTAACCTAACCTAACCTAACTTAACCTAACCTAACTTAACCTAACCTAACCTAACCTAACCTAACTTAACCTAACCTAACCTAACCTAACCTAACTTAACCTAACCTAACCTAACCTAACCTAACCTAACCTAACCTAACTTAACCTAACCTAACCTAACCTAACCTAACCTAACTTAACCTAACCTAACCTAACCTAACCTAACCTAACTTAACCTAACCTAACCTAACCTAACCTAACCTAACTTAACCTAACCTAACCTAACCTAACCTAGCTTAACCTAACCTAACCTAACCTAGCTTAACCTAACCTAACCTAACCTAACCTAATCTAACTTAACCTAACCTAACCTAACCTAACCTAACTTAACTTAACCTAACCTAACCTAACCTAACCTAACTTAACCTAACCTAACCTAACCTAACCTAACCTAACTTAACCTAACCTAACCTAACCTAACCTAACTTAACTTAACCTAACCTAACCTAACCTAACATAACTTAACCTAACTAAACCTAACTTAACCTAACCTAACCTAACCTAACCTAACCTAACCTAACCTAACCTAACCTAACCTAACCTAACCTAACCTAACCTAACCTAACCTAACCTAACCTAACCTAACTTAACCTAACCTAACCTAACCTAACCTAACCTAACCTAACCTAACTTAACCTAGCCTAACCTAACCTAACCTAACCTAACTTAACCTAACCTAACCTAAACTAACCTAACCTAACCTAACTTAACCTAACCTAACCTAACCTAACCTAACTTAACCTAACCTAACCTAACCTAACCTAACCTAACTTAACCTAATCAAACCTAACCTAACCTAACTTAACCTAACCTAACATAACTTAACCTAACCTAACCTAACCTAACCTAACTTAACCTAACCAAACCTAACCTAACCTAACCTAACCTAACTTAACCTAACCTAACCTAACCTAACCTAACTTAACCTAACCTAACCTAACCTAACCTAACCTAACTTGACCTAACCTAACCTAACCTAACCTAACTTCATCTAACCTAACCTAACCTAACCAAACCTAACTTAACCTAACCTAACTGAACCTAACTTAACCTAACCTAACCTAATCTAACCGAACCTAACTTAACCTAACCTAGCCTAACCTAACCTAACTTAACCTAACCTAACCTAACCTAACCTAACTTAACCTAACCTAACTTAACCTAACCTAACCTAACCTAACCTAACTTAACCTAACCTAACCTAGCCTAAATTAACCTAACCTAACCTAACCTAAACTAACCTAACCGAACCTAACCTAACCTAACCTAACTTAACCTAACCTAACCTAACCTAACCTAACCTAACCTAACTTAACCTAACCTAACCTAACCTAACCTAACCTAACCTAACCTAACTTAACCTAGCCTAACCTAACCTAACCTAACCTAACTTAACCTAACCAAACCTAACCTAACCTAACTTAACCTAACCTAACCTAACCTAACCTAACCTAACCTAACCTAACCTAACCTAACCTAACCTAACCTAACCTAACCTAACTTAACCTAACCTAACCTAACCTAACCTAACTTAACCTAACCTAACCTAACCTAACCTAACCTAACTTAACCTAACCAAACCTAACCTAACCTAACTTAACCTAACCTAACCTAACCTAAACTAACCTAACCTAACTTAACCTAACCTAACCTAACCTAACCTAACCTAACT
>JAXCGZ010007252.1:7500-11061 GCA_037179515.1 Halocaridina rubra | reverse complement strand
TTGTGAATCCTATCTTTTAATTCTACTGCCTTACCAGCTAATCCATCAGCATTTGTGTATAACAATCTTAATGAGGCCCCATCCCCTGATCTTCTGTCATTATATTCTTTATCTCCCCTTTGTCTGGAAGTACTCTGTAACGAAAATGTTTCTTCTCTTCTTCATTTCTTTTATCATTTAACCTTCTTGCCTTTTGCAACAATTTTTGATCTTTCCCATCTCTTCCTGTGTTCTGTATCGTCTAATGAACACTTCTTTGCATTCTTGAAGGTCTTTTAGACTTTTTTTCTCAACAATATTTCCCTACATGTTTCCCCTCTCTCAAAGGTTACTTTTGTTGGTCTCGGCTTTCCTTCCCTCGAATATTTACCTAGTTGGTGTATGTTTACAATATCCTCGGGACCACATACTACTCCAAGCTTTCTTATCAGGTCTACAACCCTAGCTTTATTTTCTTCAAGTCTCCCCTGCCATGTTGGCTCCTGGGATTCGCTTATGCCTGAGATTACCACTGTCTTCTCCTTATCAAGTGCCTGTCTGATGAGTGGGTTTGCCCTTTCCATCACAACGTCTTTCATTTTTTCGATTACTGTCTCTTTATAGTCAACTGTTTGTATGTTTTCCAGTGCCACCACCTTTACAGCCTCCTTTACTGCCACATTCCCCTTTAGTGCATCAGCAAAGGACGTTTTCATGGCATCATTTTCCATATTCAGCTCCTGGAACTCTTTTCTGAACTGTTCAATGTTTTCCTTAATCTGGACATTCCAAGCAGCAATCTCGTCTCTCTCAGAAGAGAGTAGTGAACTAACATCTAATTCCTTTAGGTTGTCATTCAGCTGTTTGTTTTTATCTTCTTGTTTAGAAATTCTAGATTCTAGTTGACTCTTTTCCCCTTCCAGCTTCTTTATTCTTTTTTCTAGTTCCTTTCTCTCCTGCCCTTGTGCTTTATTTGCTTCCTCCAAAGATCTTATTTGTTCTCTGAGTGTTTCATTCTCTTTCATTTCTCCATCCATATTCCGAATTTTATTATCAAGGCTTATAACCATTTCCTCTAACTTCTTGATTCTCTGTTTAAGTCCTCTGATGGCTACCCCTTCTCCCGACCCATGGGTGGGAGAGGTTTGGGACAGAGATGGCCTCATTTTTATGTTCTCCCTCTCACAGAATATAGAAAGAAGACGAGAAAGAGGAAAAAAAAAAGAGAAAAACTTTTAATTGAGCTTCACACAGAATTTTTATATCTCCATATAAGTGCTATTTAGTGACTCAGTTTATCTCTTTTCTGGTAACACACATCTTAACTTAAAAACTTGACCATGGTAATTTAAGTATAAAAAGAAAAAGAAAAACAAAAGTCAAACCTGAAGGAAAATTCGAATTTGTGTTTGAGGTGGCACCCACCTGTTTCTGCTATATATTCTTCCTAACTGATAAACTGACTTGCTAACCAAGATATGTTTTATCACGGGATTAGACTTTACATTTAACTCAATATATATACAAAATAACAAAAAATAGTAAAAGAGAAAGCTAAAGGAAAAGCAAAAAAATGAAGAAAATAAGACAGCTGTACTACTTGGCAACTTAACTCAGTACTGTTGACAGGTGGATATTTGGTAATTTTTTTTTTTATTATTATTCAGTTATTTCGTGTATCATTATTTCGTGTGTGTGTGTGTGTGTGTGTGTGTGTGTGTGTGTGTATTTGTGTGTTTGTGTGTGTGTGTTTTCCCGTTTTCATAACTGTTTAATGTTTCTTCGCTTACGTGGATGTCTATCAATATAAATAAATAAATATATATATATATATATATATATATATATATATATATATATATATATATATATATATATATATATATATATATATATATATATATATATATATATATATATATATATATATATATATATATATATATATATATATATATATATATATATATATATATATATATATTTATATATATATATATATATATATATATATATATATATATATATATATATATATATATATATATATATATATATATATATATATATATATATATATATATATATTTATATATAAGTATGTGTGCATGTGTGTGTGCTTGCGTACGTACGAATGTGTGAGTTTGCCGGTTTTCCTCGCTGATTAATGTTTCTTCGCTTAGGTGGATGTCTATCTATCAGTACACACACACACAAACACACACACACACACACACACACACACACACACACACACACACACACACAGATTATGAGAGGGACATCACCAGGAAGGCTAAGGAAAATCCCAAGCTTTTCCACAGCTTTATCAGAGGAAAACTGAAGGTAAAAGAACAGGTTTTAAGGCTAAAGATAGCGGATGGAAGCATCACTGAGACGGATGAAGAGATCTTCAAAGAATTAAACAAGGAGTTTCAGTCAGTATTAACAGTAGAAAATACCCCACCCCCTCAGATTGCAGTGATAGAAGCTCAAGGGCCGGTATTAGAGAACATCAACCTTACAGCCACAGAGGTATGCAAAGCGCTGATGGATTTAGATGTTCATAAAGCTACAGGTCCCGATGACATATCCCCTCATGTGCTTAAAAAATGCGCAAACACCATATCAGTGGCACTAAGTATCATATTTAAGGAGTCACTGGAGTCGGGGGAGATTCCAAGATGCTGGAAACAAGCAAATGTGATACCTATCTTCAAAAAGGGAAGGAGGGATACGGCTCTGAACTATAGACCTGTTTCCTTGACCAGCATAGTTTGCAAGGTTATGGAGAAACTACTAAGGAAAAATATCTCTCTTCACTTGGAATCCTTCAACTTTTTGTCAGTGAGGCAACATGGCTTCAGAGAAGGTAGATCAACAGTAACAAACTTATTAGAATTTTATGATGAGGTAAGCCAAATCTTACAGGAAAGAGAGGGCTGGGCAGATTGCATATTCCTAGACTTCCAGAAAGCATTTGGCACTGTTCCACATGGGAGACTTATTAGGAAGCTGCAATCAATGGCTAGAATAGGTGGAAATGTTTTGGAATGGATAAAAACTTACTTAGAAGGAAGGGAACAGAGGGTTAGAGTAAGACACTCAGTGTCTGAATGGAGAAGAGTTAGTAGTGGAGTTCCACAGGGTTCAGTTTTAGGGCCACTTTTGTTCCTTGTATATGTAAATGACCCACCAGAGTCTGTAAATTCATTCATGAATATGTTTGCAGATGATGCAAAGATTGTGAAGAAAGTAAAAAACGAGAACAATGGTAGAGAACTTCAGGAGGATCTAAATAATCTGCATGAGTGGTCAGAAAAGTGGCTAATGAAATTCAATACTTCAAAATGTAAGGTAATGAGAATGGGTACAAGTGCAAGAAGGCCCAAGCTTGACTACTCGGTGGCTGGAGTACAACTTCAAGAGACAGAAAATGAGAGAGATCTAGGAGTAAACATACTGGCAGATTTGTCTCCAGAAATACATATAAATGGCATAGTAAGGGCAGCATATGCATTCTTATCAAATGTAAGGGTAGCCTTCAGGCACATGGACAAGGAAATGTTCAGAAATATTTAT
>JAXCGZ010007252.1:2500-5000 GCA_037179515.1 Halocaridina rubra | reverse complement strand
TATGAGTATGTGTGTGTGATTACCTAATTGTGATTACCTAATTGTGTTTACGGGAAAGAGCCCAAAGCTCGTATCTTCCCGTCTCCTGATCGGTTCCATTTTTAGACTTAGTGATACTTATCATACCTGTCCTTAAAACTATGGATTGAGGTAGCATTAACTACCTCCTCGCTTAGCGAATTCCAATTATCAACTACTCTTACACTGAAAAAGTATTTCCTTACATCCTGCAAACAAGTTTTCTTCCGAAGCTTCAAACTATGACCTCTAGTTCTAGAGCCAGCCATATCGAAATATCGATCCCTATCCACTCTATCATAACCATGAAGGAATTTAAAGACTGTCACCATATCCCCCCTTACTCTTCTAGCTTCGAGTGATGGCAAGTCTAATTCCCTCAGCCTCTCATCATAACCGAGATTGCGTATTTCTGGCACCAGTTTCGTGGCATGTCTTTGAACTTTTTCAAGCTTAGCTATGTGCTTTTTCAAGTGCGGATTCCAAAAGGGGGCTGCATATTCGAGTTTTGGCCTCACATAGGTTACATAAATATTTCTGAACATTTCCTTGTCCATGTGCCCGAAGGCTACCCTTACATTTGATAAGAATGCATATGCTGCCCTTACTACGCCATTTATATGTATTTCTGGAGACAAATCTGCCAATATGTTTACTCCTAGATCTCTCTCATTTTCTGTTTCCTGAAGTTGTACTCCAGCCACCGAGTAGTCAAGCTTGGGCCTTCTTGCACTTGTACCCATTCTCATTACCTTACATTTTGAGGTATTGAATTTCATTAGCCACTTTTCTGACCACTCATGCAGATTATTTAGATCCTCCTGAAGTTCTCTACCATTGTTCTCGTTTTTTACTTTCTTCACAATCTTTGCATCATCTGCAAACATATTCATGAATGAATTTACAGACTTTGGTAGGTCATTTACATATACAAGGAACAAAAGTGGCCCTAAAACTGAACCCTGTGGAACTCCACTACTAACTCTTCTCCATTCAGACACTGAGTGTCTTACTCTAACCCTCTGTTCCCTTCCTTCTAAGTAAGTTTTTATCCATTCCAAGACATTTCCACCTATTCTAGCCATTGATTGCAGCTTCCTAATAAGTCTCCCATGTGGAACAGTGTCAAACGCTTTCTGGAAGTCTAGGAATATGCAATCTGCCCAGCCCTCTCTTTCCTGTAAGATTTGGCTTACCTCATCATAAAATTCTAATAAGTTTGTTACTGTTGATCTTCCTTCTCTGAAGCCATGTTGCCTCACTGACAAAAAGTTGAAGGATTCCAAGTGAAGAGAGATAGGTTTCCTTAGTAGTTTCTCCATAAGTTTGCAAACAATGCTGGTCAAGGAAACTGGTCTATAGTTCAGAGCCGTATCCCTCCTTCCCTTTTTGAAGATAGGTATCACATTTGCTTGTTTCCAGCATCTTGGAATCTCCCCCGACTCCAATGACTCCTTAAATATGATACTTAGTGCCACTGATATTGTGTTTGTGCATTTTTTTAAGCACATGAGGGGATATGTCATCAGGACCTGTAGCTTTATGAACATCTAAATCCATCAGCGCCTTGCATACCTCTGTGGCTGTAAGGTTGATGTTCTCTAATACCGGCCCTTGAGCTTCTATCACTGCAATCTGAGGGGGTGGGGTATTTTCTACTGTAAATACTGACTGAAACTCCTTGTTCAATTCTTTGCAGATCTCTTCGTCCGTCTCAGTGATGCTTCCATCCGCTCTCTTTAGTCTTAAAACCTGTTCTTTTACCTTCAGTTTTCCTCTGATAAAGCTGTGGAAAAGCTTGGGATTTTCTTTAGCCTTCCTGGTGATGTCCCTCTCATAATCTTTCTCTGCCTCTCTCCTTTTACTTAGGTAGTCGTTTCTTGCTCTTTTGTAGGTTTGCCAGGCATTTATGTTTTTTCTCCTCCTATACCTTTTCCAGCATTTGTCTCTCCACTCCTTAGCTCTTTTACACCCATTATCGAACCATTTCTCTCTGGCATGAATTACACCTACTTTGGTGACAGGTATGCAGCAATCTACTATCTTCCCATATTTCTCACAAAAGATGTCATACATTTCTTGTACAGATTTGTTGTAAAATAAGGTTCTCCAGTCAATAACTGCAAAAAGCTCATTCATTTTGATGTAATCTCCTTTCTGATAGTTCCTCCTCATGTCCTCAGTGCCTCTACTCTCAGGAAGAATGTCTTCAATGATATACTCCATCAACAACACACAGTGGTCACTCTTTCCAATTGGTGGTTCATACTCAATATTTTCAATATCCAACACATTATCTGTGAACACCAGATCAAGTAGTGATGGCTCATCCCTACCCCTGGCTCTTGTTGGTTCCATTACATGTTGGTGTAGGAAATTCCCTTGTACGCAATCTAGGAATCTTGCCCCAAAGGAGTCCTCACCACTGTGTGGGTCAAGATTTATCCAATCTATCTCTTTATGATTAAAGTCTCCCATAATC
>JAXCGZ010007251.1:0-11110 GCA_037179515.1 Halocaridina rubra | reverse complement strand
ATATATATATATATATATATATATATATATATATATATATATATATATATATATATATATATATATATATATATATATGTGATTACCTAATTGTGTTTACGGGAAAGAGCCCAAAGCTCGTATCTTCCCGTCTCCTGATCGCTTCCATTTTAGACTTAGTGATACTTATCATACCTGTCCTTAAAACTATGGATTGAGATAGCATTAACTACCTCCTCGCTTAGCCAATTCCAATTATCAACTACTCTTACACTGAAAAAGTATTTCCTTACATCCTGCGAAGAAGTTTTCTTACGAAGCTTCAAACTATGACCTCTAGTGTGTGTGATTACCTAATTGTGTTTACGGGAAAGAGCCCAAAGCTCGTATCTTCCCGTCTCCTCATCGGTTCCATTTTAGACTTAGTGATACTTATCATACCTGTCCTTAAAACTATGGATTGAGATAGCATTAACTACCTCCTCGCTTAGCCAATTCCAATTATCAACTACTCTTACACTGAAAAAGTATTTCCTTACATCCTGCAAAGAAGTTTTCTTACGAAGCTTCAAACTATGACCTCTAGTTCTAGAGCCAGCCATATCGAAATATCGATCCCTATCCACTCTATCATAACCATGAAGGAATTTAAAGACTGTCACCATATCCCCCCTTACTCTTCTAGCTTCGAGTGATGGTAAGTCTAATTCCCTCAGCCTCTCATCATAACTGAGATTGCGTATTTCTGGCACCAGTTTCGTGGCATGTCTTTGAACTTTTTCAAGCTTAGCTATGTGCTTTTTCAAGTGTGGATTCCAAAAGGGGGCTGCATATTCGAGTTTTGGCCTCACATAGGTTACATAAATATTTCTGAACATTTCCTTGTCCATGTGCCTGAAGGCTACCCTTACATTTGATAAGAATGCATATGCTGCCCTTACTATGCCATTTATATGTATTTCTGGAGACAAATCTGCCAGTATGTTTACTCCTAGGTCTCTCTCATTTTCTGTCTCTTGAAGTTGTACTCCAGCCACCGAGTAGTCAAGCTTGGGCCTTCTTGCACTTGTACCCATTCTCATTACCTTACATTTTGAAGTATTGAATTTCATTAGCCACTTTTCTGACCACTCATGCAGATTATTTAGATCCTCCTGAAGTTCTCTACCATTGTTCTCGTTTTTTACTTTCTTCACAATCTTTGCATCATCTGTAAACATATTCATGAATGAATTTACAGACTCTGGTAGGTCATTTACATATACAAGGAACAAAAGTGGCCCTAAAACTGAACCCTGTGAAACTCCACTACTAACTCTTCTCCATTCAGACACTGAGTGTCTTACTCTAACCCTCTGTTCCCTTCCTTCTAAGTAAGTTTTTATCCATTCCAAAACATTTCCACCTATTCTAGCCATTGAGTGCAGCTTCCTAATAAGTCTCCCATGTGGAACAGTGTCAAACGCTTTCTGGAAGTCTAGGAATATGCAATCTGCCCAGCCCTCTCTTTCCTGTGAGATTTGGCTTACCTCATCATAAAATTCTAATAAGTTTGTTACTGTTGATCTACCTTCTCTGAAGCCATGTTGCCTCACTGACAAAAAGTTGAAGGATTCCAAATGAAGAGAGATATGTTTCCTTAGTAGTTTCTCCATAAGTTTGCAAACTATGCTGGTCAAGGAAACTGGTCTATAGTTCAGAGCCGTATCCCTCCTTCCCTTTTTGACGATAGGTATCACATTTGCTTGTTTCCAGCATCTTGGAATATCCCCCGACTCCAGTGACTCCTTAAATATGATACTTAGTGCCACTGATATTGTGTTTGCGCATTTTTTAAGCACATGAGGGGATATGTCATCAGGACCTGTAGCTTTATGAACATCTAAATCCATCAGCGCTTTGCATACCTCTGTGGCTGTAAGGTTGATGTTCTCTAATACCGGCCCTTGAGCTTCTATCACTGCAATCTGAGGGGGTGGGGTATTTTCTACTGTAAATACTGACTGAAACTCCTTGTTCAATTCTTTGCAGATCTCTTCATCCGTCTCAGTGATGCTTCCATCCGCTCTCTTTAGCCTTAAAACCTGTTCTTTTACCTTCAGTTTTCCTCTGATAAAGCTGTGGAAAAGCTTGGGATTTTCTTTAGCCTTCCTGGTGATGTCCCTCTCATAATCTCTCTCTGCCTCTCTCCTTTTACTTAGGTAGTCATTTCTTGCTCTTTTGTAGGTTTGCCAGGCATTTATGTTTTTTCTCCTCCTATACCTTTTCCAGCATTTGTCTCTCCACTCCTTAGCTCTTTTACACCCATTATCGAACCATTTCTCTCTGGCATGAATTACACCTACTTTGGTGACAGGTATGCAGCAATCTACTATCTTCCCATATTTCTCACAAAAGATGTCATACATTTCTTGTACAGATTTGTTGTAAAATAAGGTTCTCCAGTCAATAACTGCAAAAAGCTCATTCATTTTGATGTTATCTCCTTTCGGATAGTTCCTCCTCATGTCCTCAGTGCCTCTACTCTCAGGAAGAATATCTTCAATGATATACTCCATCAACAACACACAGTGGTCACTCTTTCCAATTGGTGGTTCATACTCAATATTTTCAATATCCAACACATTATCTGTGAACACTAGATCAAGTAGTGATGGCTCATCCCCACCCCTGGCCCTTGTTGGTTCCATTACATGTTGGTGTAGGAAATTCCCTTGTACGCAATCTAGGAATCTTGCCCCGAATGAGTCCTCACCACTGTGTGGGTCAAGATTTATCCAATCTATCTCTTTATGATTAAAGTCTCCCATAATCAAAATCCTACATTTTTTTTCCCGTGCCATGTTAAC
Source organism: Halocaridina rubra (assembly GCA_037179515.1). Taxonomy (NCBI): domain Eukaryota; kingdom Metazoa; phylum Arthropoda; class Malacostraca; order Decapoda; family Atyidae; genus Halocaridina; species Halocaridina rubra. The sequence continues at coordinate 8,282 of JAXCGZ010007251.1, read as the reverse complement.
AACTGAGTTTATGACTTCAATAGTACCTATATGACTTTCCTCATAAACTTCAAGCCTATTTTGATTCCTTGGTGGGTTGTATACAACAGTTATTATAATGCTCTCTGACCCAGTATTTATGCGAGCAACAAGAAATTCCCTGAACTCACTTTCTATAGCCAAGTTTATTTCTTCAACTTGAATCCTCTCACTTATGAGCAGTGCTATCCCTCCACCAGTCCTCTCACATCTTTCAACCCTTAGTATTCTGAAGCCCTTAGGAAAAACTGTGACACTGTTTATGTCCTCACTCAACTTAGTCTCTGTAATTGCTACTATATCTGCCTTACTGTTGTGAATCCTATCTTTTAATTCTACTGCCTTACCAGCTAATCCATCAGCATTTGTGTATAACAATCTTAATGAGGCCCCATCCCCTGATCTTCTGTCATTATCTTCTTTATCTCCCCTTTGTCTGGAAGTACTCTGTAACAAAAATTTTTCTTCTCTTCTTCATTTCTTTCATCATTTAACCTTCTTGCCTCTTGCAACAAGTTTTTGATCTTTCCCATCTCTTCCTGTGTTCTGTATCATCTAATGAACACTTCTTTGCATTCTTGAAGGTCTTTTAGACTTTTTTTTCTCAACAATATTTCCCTACATGTTTCCCCTCTCTCAAAGGTTACTTTTGTTGGTCTCGGCTTTCCTTCCCTCGAATATTTACCTAGTTGGTGTATGTTTACAATATCCTCAGGACCACATACTACTCCAAGCTTTCTTATCAGGTCTACAACCCTAGCTTTATTTTCTTCAAGTCTCCCCTGCCATGTTGGCTCCTGGGATTCACTTATGCCTGAGATTACCACTGTCTTCTCCTTATCAAGTGCCTGTCTGATGAGTGGGATTGCCCTTTCCATCACAACGTCTTTCATTTTTTTGATTACTGTCTCTTTATAGTGTGTGTGTGTGTGTGTGTGTGTGTGTGTGTGTGTGTGTGTACACACACAAACAACAGTAATATTAATGTTGTATTTATTAATCTGATACATAATGGTAATGGTATATATAAAATTCCTTGAGTTGAATGTAACAAATATTATAATAGGACAAACTTCGAAGCCCGAAATTAAATCTAAGATGTAAATAACATAAAACCACAGGTAAGAAGTGGCAACGACAGTAGTGCAGTGTCTTGACACTTTATCTCATTGTAATTACCAAATAAGTCTTTTATAATCCTGTAATCCATTAGAAGTCACCGTGGCTCAGGCGGTAGCGTCCGCGACTTTGAGGCGTCAGGTCGAGGGTTCGCGCCCCGCCACGGTCTGAGGTTAGCAAGGCATGCATTCAGGGTAACGACTACATCTGCCAAAACAAGTCCTTCACAAGAAGGCAACCGTCCTAACCCTTGGTAGAAAAGGGAGTCCGTGACGTAAAACTTTGAAGAGAATCCTGTAATCCATTAACATAGCGAGTAGAAATTACTACGAATCCATGAATCTGATTTTCACTTCATCCTCTAATTTTCAGCATTTTTTTAGGGATTTATAGAATATTTTGGTTGAATTTTTAATACCTGCAATTATAGGTAACTGGTGGTGATTAACAGATTGACTATACGTCTCTCCTTCCTTCGGATTTGTCTTGATTTCAAAAAATAAACAGATTTTATTTTTCGTTACCTTTGCTTTGGCTTTGATCATGATTTTTGAAATCGGGAGCACTCCCAAATTCACTTATGTTCTATTTTCTTTCTAGATGAATATAATAATTTTCATATCTGCCTAGTGTTCCTCTGGAAAAAAAAATAGAAACACACACACACACACACACACACACACAATTCGGCAATGATGCACACAATTACTAAATTCTCTAAATCGGGAAGGGTCTTCTACTACTACTACTACTACTACTACTACTACTACTACTACTACTACTACTACTACTAATAATAATAATAATAATAATAATAATAATAATAATTATTATTATTATTATTATTATTATTATTATTATTATTATTATTATTATTATTATTATTATTATTATTATTATAATAATAATAATTATTATTATAATAATAATAATAATAATAATAATAATAATAATAATAATAATAATAATAATAATAATAATAATAATAATAATAATAATAATAATAATGATAATAACGCTATTTCCTGAATGTGGTACATCGTTCAGACCAAAATAAAACTTTTATCCATTTTGACCTTGATAAGATAAAGCGGTAATATAACAATTACTTGTAAACAGTTTGGAACGCAGAGTTGTAATGGATTTCCGGTGCTGTGAAACATGATGCTTATTATTATGATTATTATTATTATTATTATTATTATTGTTGTTGTTGTGATTGTTGTTGTTGTTGTTGTTGTTGTTATTTTATTAAAAATGTAGTTTTAATGAGGTAAAATACCACCAACACATATACCAATGAATATTCCCTTCGTATCTCTGAGGATATAGGGATTGGCCTCCACTCTATATGTCCCGAGTTCAACTCCCCTAGAAGGGGCAGTGCAACCTCGCGTTGTCAGAGAAAGAAAGGGTAGTGGCATCCTTCGTGTGGAAGTTATTCCCTTTCATCTCAGCAGGCTCAATGAGTATACCAATAAATGTGCTAGCTCAGTGGTAGATTATCTTCATGAGCTCAGTACGTGTTCAAATTTTGATCAAGATAAAGTCATAGTAAATGTATAAGAAGTTTATGGTTCTTATATATATATATATATATATATATATATATATATATATATATATATATATATATATATATAAAGGTTTTTAGTAGGATTTTTTTTTATTTATGAAAAAGGTAATTTTTGGAAGTGAAAAGAACTGGATTATAAAGAAAAATTAATTTTAAAGAAAACTGATTTTTATGGATTTTTTTTTTTTAGAATTAAAAGTTGTTGAAGAATTACTGAGTTCTTAGCAATTACATACATGCTTTTAAAGAATATCTATAATTAATTTTCATGAGATGAAAATTAGGAAGAAAAAAGAAACGTGAATATAAAGAAAATATTTGTTTTTATAGAGAAATAGTAGTGACTGTAAGAATAAATAGATAATTTTGAAATAAATAGATATTTTGAAAGAAAATAATCTATTAAAAATTATTTTCGATCAATCATTTTAAAGGAAAGAAAATGTTTTTAATTGAAGAATATGAAGTTTAGAGAAAAAATCATCTTTAAAGAAAATAATTTTTGGAAGCAAACGAAGCGAGTTTTAAGGAAAAAAAAATAGTAATTTTCAAGGAGAAAACTTATATGATTATTGAAGGTCCCAAATGAGATTCAGATTTGAATTAAATGCAAAGACGAAATTACGAGTGAGTTGGGGGAAACTGTAATATGAACAGAGTGGCATTCATATAGAATGCGTTCATTCCTAGTATAGCAGATATAGCTGTAAGGTTTGTTTCCCTTTTAAGACCTTCTGTGGTTTAGTTGGTAGCAACTTGGCACAGTAATTATGAGTCCTACGTTCAAATCCCGGTCGGGGTAAAAATTATTCATGTTTTCACATATGGTAATGTGCTTATATGATTATTGTTGGTCCCAAATGAGATTGAGATTTGAATTAAATGTGAAAAGGAAGCCACGAGTGAAATTGGGGGAAACTATAATATGAACAGAGTGGCATTCAGAAAGAATGCATTCATTCCTAGTAGAGCAGATATAGCTGTAAAGTTTGTTTCCCTTTTAAGACCTTTTGTGGTGTAATTGGTAGCTCCTTGGCTAAGTAATTATGTGTCTTAGGTTCAAGCCCCTGTCGGCGTAAAAATTATTCATATTTTCACATAGGGTAATGTGCTCATTTCAATATATATATATATATATATATATATATATATATATATATATATATATATATATATATATATATATATATATATATATATATATATATTATATGAATAATTTTAGCCTCGGCCGGGACTTAAATCTGGGACATATAATTACTATGCCAAGGCGCTACCAACTACACCACAGAAGATCTAAAACGGAAACACACCTTACAGCTTTTATCTGCTATAGAGGGATGAATGCATTCTATCTGAATGCCACTCTGTTCAAAATACAATTTCCCTCAACCTCACTTGTGGCTTTGTTTTCGCATTTAAATCAACTCGGGACCAACAGTAATCAAATAGCACATTACCATATGTGAAAACGTGTTTTCACACACGGTAATATATATATATATATATATATATATATATATATATATATATATATATATATATATATATATATATATATCATGTGTGTGTATTATGATGATTAAATTCTTCCGTACTCTTGTATATGTTTGTAGAAAATATAAATACTAGGTGAACTGTTATCAGAGGGCAGTCATATGCGAAATTCTTCCTGTTATTATTATTATTATTATTATTTTTATTATTATTTCTATTATTATTATTATTATTATTATTATTATTATTATTATTATTATTATTATTATTATTATTATTATTATTATTATTATTATTATTATTATAGTCACCGTGGCTCAAGTGGTAGCGTCCCCGTCTTTGAGGCGTCAGGTCGAGGGTTCGCTCTCCGTCACGGTCTAAGGTTAGCAAGGGCATGCACTCAGGGAAGCGATTACATTTGCCAAAACAAGTCCTTCGCAAGAAGGCAACCGACCTGTTCCGGTTTTACGTCACGGACTCCCTTTTCTACCAAGGGCTAGGACGGTTGCCTTCTTGCAAAGGACTTGTTTTGGCAGATGTAATCCTTACGCTGAGTGCATGCCCTTGCTAACCTCAGACCGTGACGGGGCGCGAACCCTCGACCTGACGCCTCAGAATCGCGGACGCTACCGGTTGAGCCACGGCGACTACAAGAAGGCAACCGACCTAACCCTTGGTAAAAAAAAAAAAAAGGATTCCGTGACGAAAAACCGGAATATTTTTATTATTATTATTATTATTATTATTATTATTATTATTATTATTATTATTATTATTATTATTATTATCATTATTATTATTATTATTATTATTATTATTATTATTATTATTATTATTATTATTATTATTATTTTAGTAGCAGTAGTAATAATAGTGGTAGTAGTAATAGTAGAAGTAATAATATGTAGGAGTAGTAGTAGTAGTAGTAGTGTTAGTAGTGATATTGTAGTTCATAAATTGGAATATATATGAGTCTGCGATTATTCACAAAGTCAAGAGAGTCTAGAGAAAAACAGCAATAAACGTTGCCGAGAGAGAGAGAGAGAGAGAGAGAGAGAGAGAGAGAGAGAGAGAGAGAGAGAGAGAGAGAGAGAGAGAGAGAGAGAGAGAGAGAGAGAGAGAGAGAGAGAACCCTTGTCGTCTACATCTGTTATGTTAGCGGGGTTTTAATCTCACTTCGGGGAGTTAGGAAGGGCACCCGGGTCTAATCCCTTACCTCTAGCTCTCTGTCTACCTCTATTCGAACGGGGACCAACTGTGACACAAATCCTAAAAAAATTGCGCATAAGAAAACAAGTATGACTGCCCCACTGTTTGCATTATATCTTTAGATAAGCTCAGTAATGAATATTTAAGGAAGCTTAAGCTCAATTATGAAGTATCAGGTGTTATAGGTTTGAACCCTGGACAAGGGAAGAAAAAAGTTTCACACACACACACACACACACACACACACACACACACACACACACACACACACACACATTATATGTATATGTAAATGACCTACCAGAGTCTGTAAATTCATTCATGAATATGTTTGCAGATGATGCAAAGATTGTGAAGAAAGTAAAAAACGAGAACAATGGTAGAGAACTTCAGGAGGATCTAAATAATCTGCATGAGTGGTCAGAAAAGTGGCTAATGAAATTCAATACCTCAAAATGTAAGGTAATGAGAATGGGTACAAGTGCAAGAAGGCCCAAGCTTGACTACTCGGTGGCTGGAGTACAACTTCAGGAGACAGAAAATGAGAGAGATCTAGGAGTAAACATATTGGCAGATTTGTCTCCAGAAATACATATAAATGGCGTAGTAAGGGCAGCATATGCATTCTTATCAAATGTAAGGGTAGCCTTCAGGCACATGGACAAGGAAATGTTCAGAAATATTTATGTAACCTATGTGAGACCAAAACTCGAATATGCAGCCCCCTTTTGGAATCCGCACTTGAAAAAGCACATAGCTAAGCTTGAAAAAGTTCAAAGACATGCCACGAAACTGGTGCCAGAAATACGCAATCTCGGTTATGATGAGAGGCTGAGGGAATTAGACTTGCCATCACTCGAAGCTAGAAGAGTAAGGGGGGATATGGTGACAGTCTTTAAATTCCTTCATGGTTATGATAGAGTGGATAGGGATCGATATTTCGATATGGCTGGCTCTAGAACTAGAGGTCATAGTTTGAAGCTTCGGAAGAAAACTTGTTTGCAGGATGTAAGGAAATACTTTTTCAGTGTAAGAGTAGTTGATAATTGGAATTCGCTAAGCGAGGAGGTAGTTAATGCTACCTCAATCCATAGTTTTAAGGACAGGTATGATAAGTATCACTAAGTCTAAAAGATGGAACCGATCAGGAGACGGGAAGATACGAGCTTTGGGCTCTTTCCCGTAAACACAATTAGGTAATCACAATTAGGTAATCACACACACACACACACACACACACACACACACACACACACACACACACACACACACACACACACACACACACACACACATATATATATATATATATATATATATATATATATATATATATATATATATATATATATATATATGGTAGGAAAAGCCCATTAAATAAAACAACGAAAATATATACATAAAAAGTACTTATTAATTTCGTGACCTTAACTGGCCACCTTCTCAAAGTACAATAACAATCTTTTGCCATTGTACTTTGAGAAGGTGGCCAGTTAAGGTCACGAAATTATATATATTTTCGTTGTTTTATTTAATGGGTTTTTTCTACCATTTTCGACTGTATATTAACAGTTCAGTGTTGTTAATATATATATATATATATATATATATATATATATATATATATATATATATATATATATATATATATATGTGTGTGTGTGTGTGTGTGTGTGTGTGTGTGTGTGTGTGTGTGTGTGTGTGTGTGTGTGTGTGTGTGTGTGTGTGAAGATAATGACAAACAGCCACCCCGTAAAGAAGATTAAGATATTTAGGTATTACTTAATTGTTCTTCATTGTTTAATCGCAAGTGATATTTAACTTAAATATTTTGATCTTTTCTTTAGACGAGGTTAAAATAAGAAGGAAAAAAACAGTAATATGTTGGATCAACATAAGTATGACCGGAAATAATATTTAACTCCTTCATACGGATTAAAATTAGCTTTGAAATACAGCTTTTATAATTTTAAAGGTATTTGTGAAATGCTTTTTGTTTTCTAGTCTTGTGGGATGAAATTTGTATAGCACATAAATGAACTTTGTATATAAGTTATCACAACTCATTTAAAAAAGTTATCGTCGCCATCGTTTCAAGCAATCAAAAGAGAAAATTATACAACGAAATTGTAGGGTTAGATAAGATTGTCGTATGACTTCCTGAGCGGAAACGGTTGGTCGAGGGCACGGATATTTTATTACAATGTTTGTAGAAAGTGCCAAGGAAATATATGACCGGAACCGTGAGACTTATGGACCTGGCATCGAGAAGGGCGAGAAAGGACAGGAAGTTAGCCATTTCCTAAACCACAACATACATAAACTTGTGTTTCGTACGAAGGAACCTGCCCAGGAGAAATGCCCAATAACTTCTCCCCGGAAGTAGGAGGGATTCCACTTTGAACCTGGCGCTGATTTGCTAGGATTAGATCTGACTGATTTCATTGGAGAATTGGATGTTAAGCCACGCCCTGCCCCTGGGGGTATTTAAAGAGCCACCCAGGGCAGAGACAGTTAGTTAGATATTGCCAGGGGCACGAATAGATCATAGACTGTGAAAGTCATAGGGTGGGGGCCATTGGGCCATTGGGCCATTGGGCCATTGGGCCATTTGAGGCATAGGGGCATTTGAGGCGTCATTGGATGTGTTGTACTCTAGAATAAATACAAGTAAAGGAACTACTGCTTGTCCATTCTTACCTTGTAACCACGTACCCATCAGGTACTAGCATTTATTAACTTGTGACCACGCTACCATAATTATAAATATAGATGTACGTAGAAGGAAAAGCCCTACGTCAGTAACCCAGTCATCTTATAAAGTGTGAGTTCAAGTGGAAGTCCAAAACTCATACGGCAGTGG
>JAXCGZ010007250.1:0-5000 GCA_037179515.1 Halocaridina rubra | reverse complement strand
CATCAACTCAGTGAATATGAGTAATTGCTTAAATGACAATTCTTCCAATGAAAACACAAGAGAGTACATCAAGATAAATCCTATAGATTGTGCTACCCTAATTCTTACCATAAAGAGCCTAAGAAACTCTGGCTCTTATGGTTCAGATGGTATACCATTTCAGTTCATCAAAGATGCTCAACCCATGATTGCATCCTATATTCTAACTATCATGAACACTTCCATTGTTACTAAAAAGTTTCCTGACTCTTGGAAAATATCACATGTAATACCTCTGCATAAAAAGGGGGGACAGAGAAGATGTGACAAACTATCGTCCCATTTCCCTGCTACCCATTTTCTCTAAAATATTAGAAAAAATTGTTGCATGCCAATTTATGTCATATTTAGAATCAAATAGACTACTAACGATTAGCCAACATGGTTTCAGACCAAAATTCTCGACGGAAACTGCACTGCTTAAAGTTACGAATAGTATATATAATAATATAGATATGAAAAAAATATCTTTGCTAATTTTATTAGACTTATCAAAAGCCTTCGACAGTATAAACCATGAAATTCTTTTAAGTAAATGTATTAACTTAAATATAGATCCAAGCTGGTTTAGCGAGTATCTATCTAATCGTAAACAGTCCATACATCTTAACAACATTATCTCTGTGCCAAAAAATGCATCATTTGGTGTTCCACAGGGATCAGTACTTGGTCCTATCCTCTTCTCCATTTACGTAAATGATCTATCTTCTTTCATTTCTGACTGTCTAGTCGTACAATATGCAGATGACACTCAACTACTCCTTAGTGGTGATATTAATAATCTCCCAGAGCTAACTTTAAGAGCAGAAAACACTCTGTCAAAAATTAAAACCTATTTCCAAGAAATTGGGCTGTTAATTAACGAAAGTAAAACACAGTGCATATTTATTGGTTCAAGGTTCCACATAGCACAAATTCCAGAAAACACAACAATTAATTTTTGCGACAATATTACCACACCTAGCAAAACAGTCAAAAACCTAGGAATTCACTTTGATAACCACATGTTGCTTGATTCCCACATAGATAAAGTATGCAAAAAGGTTACAGGAACATTAATGTACTTATCATGTATAAAAGACAATTTTGAGACTACCACTCGAATAACTGTTGTTGAATCTCTAGCCCTAAGTCACATTAATTACTGCACAACTGTTTGGGGAGCTACCACTAAGACTCAGATAAACAGAATACAGAAGTTTATTAATTTTGCAGCTCGAGTTGCCCTGGGAGGAATAAGAAAATATAACCACATCACACCAGCTCTCAATAAACTTGGGTGGCTGCGGGCAGAAAATAAGGTCGCTTATGCTATTTATGTTTTTGTATTCAAAATTTTGGACCATCATTATCCTAGCTGGCTATTTGATTTAAAAACAGTCAGGGATATAAGGGGAACCAACACAAGACAGAGCAGTGAGCTCTTTATTCACAGAACAAACACAGAAGCAGGTTCAAAGATGATCACTATCAAAGGGCCAACACTCTGGAATAATATTCCAGAGCATCTTAAAAATGCATCCTCCTTCACAGCTTTCAAAGGCAAACTATATAGTTTTCTTTTGGACAAATAGTTGCTGCTCATTAAGAACTAATTATTCTCATTGTAAGGAAACAAATATGGAAATGATGCCGATAATAACGATCCTGTATCTAGTGGCATACTTACTACTTTATTATTAACATTATTGTTAACATTTTTATTACAGCATTATTATTTTCTATGAAAGCTACGTTTAATTTAACTATATGTCTAACCCTCTTATTTATTAGTTTAATTACATGTCTACTTATAAGTTACTATTAATGTTGAATAACCATTGTACAAAATGGAAATAAATGTTTTGATTTGATTTGATTTGACCTGAAAGGAAGCGACGAGGCTGCATTGTCGGGAGAAGAAAAATGATGTACGGCGATGCCAACGGAGCTGACTCATAAGCAGATATCGAGAGTGACTCCTCATCGGAGGACGGGATCACACGGGCGAGACAACGGCGGAGACCCACGCCATGCATAACCTCTGACTCCGATGAACAACCTGCTCCCCCGAACAAAAAAGCTACTCGAGACGAAGATAAGAGGATAGAGGAAGCACAAAGTGTTATACCCCACCCCCAAACCCCTTTAGGAAAGCCGCCACGAATTAAAAATTATCTCATACGTTGACAGTGCAAACATAAAAGGACAAGAATACCCAATCATGTCCCCTGTGGCAGAGTTCCTCAAACAACATTCACTAGGGATGAAAAGCGCCAAGTACACAGACGAGTCGTCAAGTACTATAAGTTGGGAGAAATTTAAAGTACGAATCACACACAAACATTTATTTTCATTTTTGTACAATGGTTATTCTTATTAAAAATAAAAGTAACATAAGTAAAAATGTAATTGAACTAATAAGTAAGAGGGTGATACATACAGTTAAATTAAATGTAGCTTACATAGAAAATAGTAATGATGTAATAAAAATGTTAACAATAATGTTAATGATATAGTAATAATAACACTTGATACAGTATCGTTATTATCGGAATCATTACCATATTTGTTTTCCTTTCAATGAGAATAATTAGTTCTTTACTCAGAGACCAGAGAAGTCGATATCAGTTTACATATAGAGAGGTTAATGTTAAGGGAAATTGTATTAAATCATTAAGCTTAGTTTTCCACCATGCACAGCAACCATGAAAGGTTCTTTGTAACGCACCACTCTAGCTAGGTGTTATTTGTAGCTGAACTCTAGTGGAACGATCCCCGGAATAGTAAATCAGTTATCATACTTTTCTTGTGTTACTTAGGTTAAGTATTGAACGTGCAAAGGTAATAACTGGGGACGAGGAATAAAAATAAAAGTGTAGAATTATCTAAGTGTTCATTTTTCAAAGCAGATGTAGAGTGCTTAAGCCACTGATTGCCGTTCTTGGGTGTGGCAGTATTGCATGATAAAATAAGAGCCATAAAGAGATTTTCTAGACCCCTAACTTGCAAAGATAGATCTCTTTTTCGGAATTTGCTTGTACTATCATAAGTTTATTGGTAAATACGCGGATATTTCCAGGCCCCTAGATAGACTTGGAAAGAACATAAAATCACCTGGACGACCGAGCTTGAATCCTCGTTTTAGGGTCGCTTATCCAAAATTCAATCGAGTTTTTTTGTCACGTGTGAAGTCGCGGTAGTATCCTAGAGAGAAGACGAGGGGAAAAGACCGATCTATCGGTTTGCTTATGGAATTCTCATTAGGTAAGTGTCAATTTTTAGTGGTCATCTGCCCTTAAAATATGTGTATGTAAATCCATTGAAGAATCAGGGACTTTTCTGATGGTTATTAAAGCTAATGTCGTTTGACATAATGGAATATGAGTCTGAATTTGAGTTGTACCAAGGAAGGGTGATACAGTAGCCCATGCCCAAAGAAAATAGTAAAAGTCATACCCTCTCACGCGGTCGATGGGGAGTAGTGGAGGGTTCTAGGACCATAAACATAGACAGGCAAGAGGCCAAACGAGTAGATCGAGAAACCACCCACACACTCCTTCAGAGTGAGGGGTAGATAACGTGCTTAGCGATGGTCGGGGGGGGGGGGGGTCGCCCGCAGAGAGAACGAGAAATTGAATGAAGTGTTTGACAGCAAATGAGATGGGGAAGAATGAGTGAGTGCGATACTCGTTAAAGACAAGGATAGGGAATCAGTCTAGGGGAGGTATGTACGAAAACTATGTTAAGTACATTAAGACATGTCGTTTACGTAATTGCTTTACGAGTCAACTTAGTACCATCACTTCCGCCCGGATATGGCCAAGGTGCTGTTTCAAGTGGGGAGTGATTTGATAGGTCAAATGGGGAGCTACTCCACTGTGATTTGATAGGTCACCTACCCCGCTCGCATGATGGTTATATGTACAAACAAATGTACGCAATAGAAGTGGCCCTACACAAGTTCAAACTGTTTTTTTTTCTGATTTCCAAGAGAGATTATAACTGATAAAAGACGCGAATGTGTTAATGAGAATTGTGAAATTTCGCAGAGGTAAAGAAATTAATGATTTTGTGAAGATTATCTGAAGATGATTAGTGTTTATCGTGGCAAAATCCATGCGTACCATTGTGCTAATTAAGATAATCTGCGATTATCAGAGCGTATATTTTTAAGTATGTAGTTAAAGTATTTGATAGTTAGTTCCTTTTATTTTTCTTCAATTGATAAAGAGTAATTATTAGTAATATTAATTCGATTTTTTATTAAAAAAAAAGAGAGGAAAAAGTTCTTTCTTGAAGTATGAGCTTTAGTATGAAATGTTTTTAATTAATATGTGTTCGTTGCCTTTCACGAGAAATACTTTCATATTATAGTGATAGTAATTATTAATTGAGTTTTTGTAGTATTTCGTTTAAATATCATATATATATATATATATATATATATATATATATATATATATATATATATATATATATATATATATATATATATATATATATATATATATATATATATATATATATGTGTGTGTGTATATATATATATATATATATATATATATATATATATATATGTATATATATATATATATATATATATATATATATATATATATATATATATATATATATATATATATATATATATATAAATATATATAAATATATATATATATATATATATATATATATATATATATATATATATATATATATATATATATATATATATATATATATATATATATATATATATATATATATATATATATATATATATATATATATATATATATATATATATATATATATATATATATATATATATATATATATATATATATATATATATATATATATATATATATATATATATATATATATATATATATATATATATATATATATATATATATATATATATATATATATATATATATATATATATATATATATATATATATATATATAAATAT
>JAXCGZ010007249.1:0-11178 GCA_037179515.1 Halocaridina rubra | reverse complement strand
CCAAATCTTACTGGAAAGAGAGGGCTGGGCAGATTGCATATTCCTAGACTTCCAGAAAGCGTTTGACACTGTTCCACATGGGAGACTTATTAGGAAGCTGCAATCAATGGCTAGAATAGGTGGAAATGTCTTGGAATGGATAAAAACTTACTTAGAAGGAAGGGAACAGAGGGTTAGAGTAAGACACTCAGTGTCTGAATGGAGAAGAGTTAGTAGTGGAGTTCCACAGGGTTCAGTTTTAGGGCCACTTTTGTTCCTTGTATATGTAAATGACCTACCAGAGTCTGTAAATTCATTCATGAATATGTTTGCAGATGATGCAAAGATTGTGAAGAAAGTAAAAAACGAGAACAATGGTAGAGAACTTCAGGAGGATCTAAATAATCTGCATGAGTGGTCAGAAAAGTGGCTAATGAAATTCAATACCTCAAAATGTAAGGTAATGAGAATGGGTACAAGTGCAAGAAGGCCCAAGCTTGACTACTCGGTGGCTGGAGTACAACTTCAGGAGACAGAAAATGAGAGAGATCTAGGAGTAAACATATTGGCAGATTTGTCTCCAGAAATACATATAAATGGCGTAGTAAGGGCAGCATATGCATTCTTATCAAATGTAAGGGTAGCCTTCAGGCACATGGACAAGGAAATGTTCAGAAATATTTATGTAACCTATGTGAGGCCAAAACTCGAATATGCAGCCCCCTTTTGGAATCCGCACTTGAAAAAGCACATAGCTAAGCTTGAAAAAGTTCAAAGACATGCCACAAAACTGGTGCCAGAAATACGCAATCTCGGTTATGATGAGAGGCTGAGGGAATTAGACTTGCCATCACTCGAAGCTAGAAGAGTAAGGGGGGATATGGTGACAGTCTTTAAATTCCTTCATGGTTATGATAGAGTGGATAGGGATCGATATTTCGATATGGCTGGCTCTAGAACTAGAGGTCATAGTTTGAAGCTTCGGAAGAAAACTTGTTTGCAGGATGTAAGGAAATACTTTTTCAGTGTAAGAGTAGTTGATAATTGGAATTCGCTAAGCGAGGAGGTAGTTAATGCTACCTCAATCCATAGTTTTAAGGACAGGTATGATAAGTATCACTAAGTCTAAAAATGGAACCGATCAGGAGACGGGAAGATACGAGCTTTGGGCTCTTTCCCGTAAACAAAATTAGGTAATCACAATTAGGTAATCACATACATACATACATACATACATACATACATACATACATACATACATACATACATACATACATACATACATACATACATACATACATACATACATACATACATACATACACAACCAACAAGAGCCAGGGGTGGGGATGAGCCATCACTACTTGATCTGGTGTTCACAGATAATGTGTTTGATATTGAAAATATTGAGTATGAACCACCAATTGGAAAGAGTGACCACTGTGTGTTGTTGATGGAGTATATCATTGAAGACATTCTTCCTGAGAGTAGAGGCACTGAGGACATGAGGAGGAACTATCAGAAAGGAGATTACATCAAAATGAATGAGCTTTTTGCAGTTATTGACTGGAGAACCTTATTTTACAACAAATCTGTACAAGAAATGTATGACATCTTTTGTGAGAAATATGGGAAGATAGTAGATTGCTGCATACCTGTCACCAAAGTAGGTGTAATTCATGCCAGAGAGAAATGGTTCGATAATGGGTGTAAAAGAGCTAAGGAGTGGAGAGACAAATGCTGGAAAAGGTATAGGAGGAGAAAAAACATAAATGCCTGGCAAACCTACAAAAGAGCAAGAAATGACTACCTAAGTAAAAGGAGAGAGGCAGAGAAAGATTATGAGAGGGACATCACCAGGAAGGCTAAAGAAAATCCCAAGCTTTTCCACAGCTTTATCAGAGGAAAACTGAAGGTAAAAGAACAGGTTTTAAGGCTAAAGAGAGCGGATGGAAGCATCACTGAGACGGACGAAGAGATCTGCAAAGAATTGAACAAGGAGTTTCAGTCAGTATTTACAGTAGAAAATACCCCACCCCCTCAGATTGCAGTGATAGAAGCTCAAGGGCCGGTATTAGAGAACATCAACCTTACAGCCACAGAGGTATGCAAAGCGCTGATGGATTTAGATGTTCATAAAGCTACAGATCCTGATGACATATCCCCTCATGTGCTTAAAAAATGCGCAAACACAATATCAGTGGCACTAAGTATCATATTTAAGGAGTCATTGGAGTCGGGGGAGATTCCAAGATGCTGGAAACAAGCAAATGTGATACCTATCTTCAAAAAGGGAAGGAGGGATACGGCTCTGAACTATAGACCAGTTTCCTTGACCAGCATAGCTTGCAAACTTATGGAGAAACTACTAAGGAAACATATCTCTCTTCACTTGGAATCCTTCAACTTTTTGTCAGTGAGGCAACATGGCTTCAGAGAAGGAAGATCAACAGTAACAAACTTATTAGAATTTTATGATGAGGTAAGCCAAATCTTACAGGAAAGAGAGGGCTGGGCAGATTGCATATTCCTAGACTTCCAGAAAGCGTTTGACACTGTTCCACATGGGAGACTTATTAGGAAGCTGCAATCAATGGCTAGAATAGGTGGAAATGTCTTGGAATGGATAAAAACTTACTTAGAAGGAAGGGAACAGAGGGTTAGAGTAAGACACTCAGTGTCTGAATGGAGAAGAGTTAGTAGTGGAGTTCCACAGGGTTCAGTTTTAGGGCCACTTTTGTTCCTTGTATATGTAAATGACCTACCAGAGTCTGTAAATTCATTCATGAATATGTTTGCAGATGATGCAAAGATTGTGAAGAAAGTAAAAAACGAGAACAATGGTAGAGAACTTCAGGAGGATCTAAATAATCTGCATGAGTGGTCAGAAAAGTGGCTAATGAAATTCAATACCTCAAAATGTAAGGTAATGAGAATGGGTACAAGTGCAAGAAGGCCCAAGCTTGACTACTCGGTGGCTGGAGTACAACTTCAGGAGACAGAAAATGAGAGAGATCTAGGAGTAAACATATTGGCAGATTTGTCTCCAGAAATACATATAAATGGCGTAGTAAGGGCAGCATATGCATTCTTATCAAATGTAAGGGTAGCCTTCAGGCACATGGACAAGGAAATGTTCAGAAATATTTATGTAACCTATGTGAGGCCAAAACTCGAATATGCAGCCCCCTTTTGGAATCCGCACTTGAAAAAGCACATAGCTAAGCTTGAAAAAGTTCAAAGACATGCCACGAAACTGGTGCCAGAAATACGCAATCTCGGTTATGATGAGAGGCTGAGGGAATTAGACTTGCCATCACTCGAAGCTAGAAGAGTAAGGGGGGATATGGTGACAGTCTTTAAATTCCTTCATGGTTATGATAGAGTGGATAGGGATCGATATTTCGATATGGCTGGCTCTAGAACTAGAGGTCATAGTTTGAAGCTTCGGAAGAAAACTTGTTTGCAGGATGTAAGGAAATACTTTTTCAGTGTAAGAGTAGTTGATAATTGGAATTCGCTAAGCGAGGAGGTAGTTAATGCTACCTCAATCCATAGTTTTAAGGACAGGTATGATAAGTATCACTAAGTCTAAAAATGGAACCGATCAGGAGACGGGAAGATACGAGCTTTGGGCTCTTTCCCGTAAACACAATTAGGTAATCACAATTAGGTAATCACATACATACATACATACATACATACATACATACATACATACATAAATATATTTGTAGATGATGCAAAGATTGTGAAAAATGTAAGAGACAAGAACAATGGTAGAGAACTTCAGGAAGACCTAAATAGTCTGCATGAGTGGTCAGAAAAGTGGTTATTGAAATTCAATGCTTCTAAATGTAAGGTAATGAGAATGGCTACAAGTACGAGAAGGCCCAAGCGTGAATACTCAATAGCAGTAGCAGAATTACAAGCAAATGTAAGGGTAACTTTCAGCACATAGACAAGGAAATGTTCAGAAATATTTATGTAACCTATGTGAGGCCAAAGCTTGAATATGGAGCCCCCTTTTGGAATCCACTCTTGAAAAAGACATAGTTAAGCTAGAAAAAGTTCAAAGACATGCCATGAAACTGGTGCTTGAAATACTCGAAGCTAGAAGAATGAGGGGAGATATGGTGACGGTTTTAAATTCCTTCATGGTAATGACAGAGCGGATAGGGATCGATATTTTGATATGGATGACACTGGAACTCGAGGGCATAGTTTGAGGCTTCGTAAGTAAACTTTGCAGGATGTAAGGGAGTACTTTTTTGGTGAAAGAGAAGTTGATGATTGGAATTCACTAAGCAAAGAGGCAGTTAATGCTAACTCAATCCATAGTTTTAACGAAAAGTATGATAATTATGACTATGCACAAAATGGAACTGACCAGGAGACAGGAAGTTACGAGCTTGGGGCACTTTAAAAAAAAAAAAAAATAAGAAATAAATAAAAAAACACACACACACTAAGTACAAAATGGAACCGACCAGTAGACGGGAAGTTACGAGCTTGAGGCTCTTTCCCGTAAGCACAATTAGGTAATTACATACATACATATATATATATATATATATATATATATATATATATATATATATATATATATATATATATATATATATATATATATATATATATATATATATATACAGTGTTCCTTCGATTATCGCGAAAGTTCGGATCTGGGACCCAGCGCGAGACAGGAATTTCGTGGAGTAGGATCACCCTATATGTACATAGATATTTTAATTTATTTCTATGTTTACACTGTATAAACTGTATAAACCTTCCCTGTACTGTTAACAAACCACCCTTTACTTCATAAATAACAGCATGCAAGCGTAAATTTATATGACATACTCATGTACATGGGAATTTTGTTGTGGTTAACATCTTCCTTTGCCACTTAGGCTCACTACCAGAAGCCTTAAAAGATGAAGGATGCTTGGGAGGCATTGCAGGGGTTGCAAAAGTGAAGAAAATAAATCACAAGCACAACGTGTTAATAAGCACAACATGAACGGCGCACACATGAGTTAGACTGAACGAGTAAGGCGAGTCAATGGAAGATGGTGGGAGAACTAAACTTCAAAGAAAAAGCCAATCAGATCCCATGATACAGATCTTTCACTCTTTCAGCCAATAGCATTCCATGAACTATCTCACGTAGGTGCAATACTGTTAGTATTTATGTTTTTACTATTTTTAACTGTTTTATTAATCTTAGGCTAAGAAATACGTTTTTTTTATCAATAAAATCATGAAACTACTGGAAATTTTAATATATATGCTAGCTCACGTAGGTGCGACCCCAATACATTGTACGCTATCGGACAGTATTTCACATGATGCAATACTGTGAGTTATACACCTTGTTCCTTTTATACGCGATTTTTTTATCCTCGAAATTGCAATAACGCCCAAAAAAAATAATAGTAAACAACTCGGATTTTGTGAATAACGCCCCCCATTTTTTTTTTCAGATTATTGTGACACCAGGATGGAACAAAAAACTATAAAATAAAACAGAATCTATCTGGCTGTAAAGAGAAACAGATGGAGAGTGCAATGACCTGTCAGATGTGAAGGGATTATAAAAGAGGTGTAATGAATATCCAGCTCTCTGCTGGGTTTTAATATACCACTGCATTACTCTCATGATGTCTATTCCAAAAATTCTCCTTAAATCTTATTATTATTATTATTATTATTATTATTATTATTATTATTATTATTATTATTATTATTATTATTATTATTATTATTATTACGAATTTGTAATTAAACCATTGTTTTTACAATAAATAATGTAGTTTTGGGTGAATGAACAAGAGTTAATCAAAGATCTCTCTCTCTCTCTCTCTCTCTCTCTCTCTCTCTCTCTCTCTCTCCACCATTCTATTCTACCCAATAGGGTGGGTGTATATATAATGTATAATGATGATGATCTTTTCTTATCGTAATCCTCTTTGTACTGGTGGAAGAAGCCTCCGCGGGCGCTTATTTACTATATTTAAAAAAAAAAAAAATTAATATAGTAAATAAGCAACCGCAGAGGCTTCTTCCACCAGTACAAAGAGGATTACGATAAGAAAAGATCATCATCATTATACATTATATATACACCCACCCTACCTCTGTCATATGTCTATCTAATCTACATTTGAAGGTGTCTAAGGTATTGGCATTTACTATCCTACTAGGAATACTCTACGGTATTACCAAGCCAAGTTTCACTAATTTCCCTTCTGAACCTAAATTTATCAAGATTAAATCCATTACCCATTACGAGTTCTGGTTTGATCATGAATTTTTAAAACTTTATTAATATCACCCTTGTTAATCCCATTAAACCATTTATACACCTCAGTCATATCCCCCCTAACTCTGTGCCTCTATAGAGAATGTAGATTAAGTTTTTTAATCTGTCATATGGTAGATTTAGGCATTGCATAAGTAATTTTTAGTTTTGTTTTTTAGTCTTGCTTTGGTTATTTATAATTCTTATTTTATCTTTGTATACATTTGCAGATAGAGGTTCGTTCTCCTGCATCCTCCTCCTCTTCAACCACATAAGTTACTTGCTCACTGCCACCATGCATGTCCCAGTGTACTGTATAACTGTTGCCCACTGCATAATAGAGTAAAGTATAGTAATGTATGTTAATTTCTAGCTGTAAAGTGAATATGAATATCTTTTGTATACTCTTAAAAATAGATACAGGGCTTTCTGCTTTGCTATGTAGTAATAAAATATGTTTTTTACTTATCTTATATCTTTGGCATGGTGTGTCTATGTAAGGTTTGGAACGTATCTATGCCCTTTATCATTGTTTCCTATGGAAAATAACTCGTTTTTTTACGCGATTTTCCATTTACCCGACACTTCTGAGAACCTACCTAGGCGTTATTCTGAGAACTAGGTGTATATCTAAATTTGTTTTATAATATTTTTTACTTTTTTATTACTCTTAGGCTAGGAAATACTTGTTTTATCAATAAAATAATGAAAATTTCAATATGTACTATCTCACGTAGGTTCAACCCTTTTCGTTTTCCGAAATGCTGATACCGGTATCATATTGCAATACTGTTAGTATTTATGTTTTTTACTATTTTTTACTGTTTTATTAGTCTTTGGCTAAGAAATAAGTTTTTTTTTATCAATAAAATCATGAAACTACTAGAAATTTTAATATATATGCTAGCTCATGTAGGTGCTACCCAAAGACATTGTACGCTATCGGACAGTATTTCACATAATGCAATACTGTGAGTAATAAATCTAAATTTATGTTTTTTACTATTATTTACTGTTTTATTACTCTTAGGCTAGGAAATACTTGTTTTATCAATAAAATAATGAAAATTTCAATATGTACTATCTTACGTAGGTTCGACCCTTTTCGTTTTCCGAAATGCTGATACCGGTATCGTATTTTACATGATGCAATACTGTTAGTATTTATATTTTTTACTATTTTTTACTGTTTTATTATTCTTAGGCTAAGAAATACGTTTTTTTATCAATAAAATCATGAAACTACTGGAAATTTCAATATATATGCTAGCTCACGTAGGTGCGACCCCAATACATTGTACGCTATAGGACAGTATTTCACATGATGCAATACTGTGAGTTATACAGTGATCCTTTGCTGAATCACGTTTCTTGGCTCGCGTTTTCACTGTGCAGCGATATTTGTTTTGCAGTTTTTTTTGGGGGGGTATATGCAAAAATATTAAAATATTAAAGAATAGAACATTTCAGTATTTTCATTTTTTTATTGAAAAAAACATATTTCATTATCTAATTGATAAAAAAAAATTATTTCCCGGCCTACGAATAATAAAACTGTAAAAAATAGTAAAAAACATAAATTTAGATATACAGTATAACTCACAGTATTGCGTCATGTGAAATAGTGTTCGATAGCGTACAATGTATTGGGGTCGCAGCTGCGTGAGCTAGCATATATATTTATATTTCCAGCAGTTTCATGATTGTATTGATTAAGCAACGTATTTCTTAGCCTAAGAATAATAAAACAGTAAAAAATAGTAAAAAACTTAAATACTAACAGTATTGCACCATGTAAAATACGATACCGGTATTAGCGTTTCGGAAAACGAAAAGGGTCGGACCTAGGTAACATACTACATATTGAAATTTTCATTATTTTATTGATAAAACAAGTATTTCCTAGCCTAAGAGTAATAAAACAGTAAAAAATAGCAAAAAACATAAGTTTAGATATATAACTCATAGCATTAAATAGTAAAAAACATAAATTTAGATATATAACTCACAGTATTGCATCATGTGAAATAGTGTCCAATAGCGTACAATGTATTGGGGTCGCACCTACGTGAGCTAGCATACATGAAAAAGTTCAAAGACATGCCACGAAACTGGTGCCAGAAATACGCAATCTCGGTTATGATGAGAGGCTGAGGGAATTAGACTTGCCATCACTCGAAGCTAGAAGAGTAAGGGGGGATATGGTGACAGTCTTTAAATTCCTTCATGGTTATGATAGAGTGGATAGGGATCGATATTTCGATATGACTGGTTCTAGAACTAGAGGTCATAGTTTGAAGCTTCGTAAGAAAACTTGTTTGCAGGATGTAAGGAAATACTTTTTCAGTGTAAGAGTAGTTGATAATTGGAATTGGCTAAGCGAGGAGGTAGTTAATGCTATCTCAATCCATAGTTTTAAGGACAGGTATGATAAGTATCACTAAGTCTAAAAATGGAACCGATCAGGAGACGGGAAGATACGAGCTTTGGGCTCTTTCCCGTAAACACAATTAGGTAATCACAATTAGGTAATCATATTAAAATTTCCAGTAGTTTCATGATTTTATTGATAAAAAACGTATTTCTTAGCCTAAGAATAATAAAACAGTAAAAAATAGTAAAAAACTTTAATACTAACAGTATTGCAACATGTAAAATACGATGCCGCTATCAGCGTTTCAGACAAAGGCTTCCACCATCTTCCATTGTCTCACCTCACTCGTTCAGTCTAACTCACGTGTGCGCCGTTCACGTTGTGCTTATTAATACGTTTTGCTTGTGATTTTTTTACTCGCATATTTTAACCTTTGCAATGCCTCCCAAGCATCTTTCATCTTCTAAGGCTTCTTGTAGTGAGCCTAAGCAGCAAAGAAATATGTTAACCATAACAGATAAGGTAAGTTTACCTATCACGTACATATAAATTTACGTTGCATGCTGTTATTTATAAAGTAAAGGGTGGTTTTTTAACAGTGCAGGGAAGGTTTATACAGTAAACGTAAAAATAATTGTAAAATACCTATGTACTTGAGTATGTCATATAAATTTATGCTTGCAAGCTGTTTTTTATGAAGTAAAGGGTGGTTTGTTAACAGTACAAGGAGGGTTTATACAGTTTATACGGTGCAAACATAAAAATTAATTAAAATATCTATGTACATATAGGCTGATCCTACTCGGCGATTTTCCTGTCTCGCGCCGGGTCCCAGAACCGAACCTTTGCGATAATTGAAGGAAAACTATATAAATTTTATGTTTTTTACTATTTTTTACTGTTTTATTATTCGTAGGCTGGGAAATAAATTTTTTTTATCAATTAAATAATGAAATTTTTTTTCAATAACAAAATGAAAATACTGAAAATTTTTATTTTTTTAATGTTTTAATATTTTGCATATACCCCCCCAAAGAAAAATATTTGCAAAAAAAAAATCACAGTACAGTGAATTCCCAAGGCAAGAAACGCGATAGAGCGAAGGATTACTGTATATATACAGTGTTACCTCCTTTATCGCGGTAGTTCGGTTCCGGGACCCGGCGCGAGCCCGGAAATCCGCAGAGTAGGATCAGCCTATATGTACAAAGATATTTTAATGTATTTTTACGTTTACACTGTATATACCCTCCCTGTACTGTTAAAAAAACACCCTTTACATTATAAATAACAGCAAGCAACGTAATTTTTTTATGAAAGTGATAGGAAAACTTACCGTGAATGAGGTGATGATGACTTGACATACATAGGTTCCATATTTTACAATAATTTTTACGTTTACGTAAAATAGTGGCCGACATCCACAAACTTTTTTCCTTCTTTCAACATATCTAAGAGTTTCACTTTATCTACAATGGTTAACATTTTCCTTTGAGGCTTAGGCTCACTACAAGAAGCCTTAGAAGATGAAGGATGCTTGGGAGGCATTGCAAAGGTTAAAATATGCGAGTAAAAAAATCACAAGCAAAACATATTAATAATAATAAGCACAACGTGAATGGTGCACACGAGTGAGGCGAGACAATGGAAGATGGTGGAGGCCTTTGTCCGAAACGCTGATAGCGGTATCGTATTTTACATGTTGCAATACTGTTAGTATTTATGTTTTTTACTATTTTTTACTTTTATATTATTCTTAGGCTAAGAAATACGTTTTTTTATCAATAAAATCATGAAACTACTGGAAATATAAATATATATGCTAGCTCACGTAGCTTCGATCCCAATACACTGTACGCTATCGAACACAAGCAAAACGTTTAATAAGCACAACATGAATGGCGCACACGTGCGTTAGACTGAACGAGTCTTTGTCCAAAACGCTGATAGTGGTATCGTATTTTACATGTTGCAATACTGTTAGTATTTATGTATTTTACTATTTTTTACTGTTTTATTATTCTTAGGCTAATAAATACGTTTTTTTTTATCAATAAAATCATGAAACTACTGGAAATATAAATATATATGCTAGTTCACATAGCTGCGACCCCAATACATTGTACGCTATCGAACACTATTTCGTATGATGCAATACTGTGAGTTATACTGTACGTACGTATATAATTCAGTTATTAGTACAATGTATATTAATTTAAAATTCATCTACTTATTTGATGATTGTACAAAATCTATTGTATTTATTCATTGTAATTTGGACCAAATATTCCTTTTGTAAAGATTATACTGTACTTTTCAAAAGAGGTGGTCAATAAACGTATCTATCTATCTATCTACATTTATGTTTTTTGCTATTTTTTACTGTTTTATTATTCGTAGGCTGGGAAATAATTTTTTTTTTATCAATTAGATAATGAAATATGTTTTTTTCAATAAAAAAAAAATGAAAATACTGAGAATTTTTTTTTTAATATTTTAATATTTTTGCATATACCCATGA
>JAXCGZ010007248.1:5000-7500 GCA_037179515.1 Halocaridina rubra | reverse complement strand
TATATATATATATATATATATATATATATATATATATATATATATATATATATATATATATATATATATATATATATATATATATATATATATATATATATATATATATATATATATATATATATATATATATATATATATATATATATATATATATATATATATATATATATATATATATATATATATATATATATATATATATATATATATATATATATATATATATATATATATATATATATATATATATATATATATATATATATATATATATATATATATATATATATATATATATATATATATATATTATATATATATATATATATATATATATATATATATATATATATATATATATATATATATATATATATATATATATATATATATATATATATATATATATATATATATATATATATATATATATATATATATATATATATATATATATATATATATATATATATATATATATATATATATATATATATATATATATATATATATATATATATATATATATATATATATATATATATATATATATATATATATATATATATATATATATATATATATATATATATATATATATATATATATATATATATATATATATATATATATATATATATATATATATATATATATATATATATATATATATATATATATATATATATATATATATATATATATATATATATATATATATATATATATATATATATATATATATATATATATATATATATATATATATATATATATATATATATATATATATATATATATATATATATATATATATATATATATATATATATATATATATATATATATATATATATATATATATATATATATATATATATATATATATATATATATATATATATATATATATATATATATATATATATATATATATATATATATATATATATATATATATATATATATATATATATATATATATATATATATATATATATATATATATATATATATATATATATATATATATATATATATATATATATATATATATATATATATATATATATATATATATATATATATATATATATATATATATATATATATATATATATATATATATATATATATATATATATATATATATATATATATATATATATATATATATATATATATATATATATATATATATATATATATATATATATATATATATATATATATATATATATATATATATATATATATATATATATATATATATATATATATATATATATATATATATATATATATATATATATATATATATATATATATATATATATATATATATATATATATATATATATATATATATATATATATATATATATATATATATATATATATATATATATATATATATATATATATATATATATATATATATATATATATATATATATATATATATATATATATATATATATATATATATATATATATATATATATATATATATATATATATATATATATATATATATATATATATATATATATATATATATATATATATATATATATATATATATATATATATATATATATATATATATATATATATATATATATATATATATATATATATATATATATATATATATATATATATATATATATATATATATATATATATATATATATATATATATATATATATATATATATATATATATATATATATATATATATATATATATATATATATATATATATATATATATATATATATATATATATATATATATATATATATATATATATATATATATATATATATATATATATATATATATATATATATATATATATATATATATATATATATATATATATATATATATATATATATATATATATATATATATATATATATATATATATATATATATATATATATATATATATATATATATATATATATATATATATATATATATATATATATATATATATATATATATATATATATATATATATATATATATATATATATATATATATATATATATATATATATATATATATATATATATATATATATATATATATATATATATATATATATATATATATATATATATATATATATATATATATATATATATATATATATATATATATATATATATATATATATATATATATATATATATATATATATATATATATATATATATATATATATATATATATATATATATATATATATATATATATATATATATATATATATATATATATATATATATATATATATATATATATATATATATATATATATATATATATATATATATATATATATATATATATATATATATATATATATATATATATATATATATATATATATATATATATATATATATATATATATATATATATATATATATATATATATATATATATATATATATATATATATATATATATATATATAT
>JAXCGZ010007247.1:0-11242 GCA_037179515.1 Halocaridina rubra | reverse complement strand
TATATATATACCCAAATAAGCACATTATATATGTGAAAACATGAATCATTTTTTAACCCCGACCGGGACTCGAACCTAGGACTTATGATTACTAAATCAAGGCGCTACCACTAAACCACAGAAGGTTAAAAGGAATCCAGCCTTATAGCTTATATCTGCTATACTTAGGAATGAACGCATTCTAACTGTTTGCCACTATGTTCATATTACAGATTCTCCAACCTCACTCGTGGCTTCATTTTAGCATTTAATTCAATTCCCAATCTCATTCGGGCCATGAAATAACCAAATAAGCACATTATATATGTGAAAACATGAATCATTATTACCACGACCGGGACTCGAACCTAGGACTTATGATTACTAATTGAAGGCGCAACCACTACACCACAGAAGTTTAAAAGGAATCCAACCTTATAGCTTATATCTGCTATACTTAGGAATGAACACATTCTAACTGAATGCCACTATGTTCATATTACAGATTCTCCAACCTCACTCGTGACTTCATTTCAGCATTTAATTCAATTCCCAATCTCATTCGGACCATGAAATAACCAAATAAGCGCATTATATATGTGAAAACATGAATCATTTTTTACTCCGACCGGGACTCGAACCTAGGACTTATGATTGCTAAGTCAAGGCGCTACCACTACACCACAGAAGGTTAAAAGGAATCCAACCTTATAGCTTATATTTGCTATACTTAGGAATGAACGCATTCTAACTGAATGCCACTATGTTCATATTACAGATTCCCCAACCTCACTCATGGCTTCATTTTAGCATTTAATTCAATTCCCAATCTCATTCGGGCCATGAAATAACCAAATAAGCACATTATATATGTGAAAACATGAATCATATATATATATATATATATATATATATATATATATATATATATATATATATATATATATATATATATATATATATATATATATATATATATATATATATATATATATATATATATGCATGCATGCATGAATACATACATCCATTCATACATACATTAATGCATACATTGATAAATAGATAAATATATAGATAGATAGATAGATAGATAATATATATATATTTATATATATATATATATATATATATATATATATATATATATATATATATATATATATATATATATATATATAGCTTTTTTTTATTGTAATAACAGAACTGGCAAGAAAACTGTCCTCATCAATAAACGCCCATGCACGAAGAAAACAGTAAGTTAAATTAAGTAAAATGGTTAAGAACAAGGCAGAGATGGGATAATGATACTCAAAGGAAATGAACAGGCTGAAAGAACAGTCAAAGTATTGAGGACCTACCTAGAGATATTGCAGGATTAGGCCCTGAGATGACGATAGGTCCACTTTTTGAAGAAAGATAGGTCATAAGTATTAGGATAGACAGAAGGAGGCAAAGTGTTCCAGAGTCTGGAGGTATGATGGGAATAAGCAGTC
Source organism: Halocaridina rubra (assembly GCA_037179515.1). Classification (NCBI taxonomy): domain Eukaryota; kingdom Metazoa; phylum Arthropoda; class Malacostraca; order Decapoda; family Atyidae; genus Halocaridina; species Halocaridina rubra. The sequence continues at coordinate 9,767 of JAXCGZ010007247.1, read as the reverse complement.
CCTGCACCAAGCAATCCACAAGGTACAAATCTCCACACAGTACCTATGACACAAGGACTGCTTGGCGAGTGTAACTCGGCCTCGTCAGTGGGGGAGGAATGCAACTTGCCAATTTATCAGACCAGCAATATAAGTAGTGGCGATAGTAAAGAGAAAGAAATGATACCCTTTGGCGAAGAGAAAGAGAATCCAGATTAGAAGTAAGAGAAGGGTCATTAATGAGTCTGACTGCCTTAGATTCAGCCCTATCAAGGAGATAATTATAAGAAGAAATACCCAAAATATGAGAGCAATATTATCAGCCGGGGCGAATGATACCTTTATAGATTTTAAGTAAATGTAAAGAATAGAAGTAATGATGAAAATGAAACAGAATCCTAAATTTTTTTGGATGCAGATTTAGATATTTGGATTATGTGATTCCTCCAAGACAAGTTTTATGCTATATGATATCCTAATATTATCATAGAATTAAGACAGTAACTATTATTAGTTTTGAAGACAATAGGACAGTTAGGATGAGAAGATGAACAAATTGCACAAACTGTATCTTGGAGTCATTGATTTTAACTAAATTCTGGGTTCCCCACTCATATACTCTATGCAAATCGGAGTTGAGTGAAGGAGAAAGAATGATACGAGACTGATTGCGAGTAGCAGATGAAGGTTGTGAAGAAGAGGCAGAGGAAAAATGCTGGGTAGAATCATCGGCAAAAGCGTGAAGAAGAGAGGAAGATTGGGAATGAATAAGAACGTTAATGAAAAGAAGGAACTGAGCAGGTGAAAGAACAGAGCATTAAGGAACACCACTGGTAGCGGCAAATGGGCTAGATGCTCTGCCATCAATAACCACAGGTATAAAACGCTCAAAAAGAAAACCGGAAAACAGAGAAAAGGGGTAAAGCCATAGGCAGGAAGTTTGGCCATCAGAGCCTTGTGCCAGACTCTGTCAAAAGCCTTAGATATATCAAGGTCGACGACAAAGGATATCCCATATTTCCCCAGAGAAGATGACCATACATAACTAAGATAGGACAGGAGATCATCCGTGGATCTTGCCTTGTGGAAGCCGTACTGGTGATCAGAGATAAGAAAGTTGGAAGTGAGCAGTTAGGAGAGTTTCGAAAACTTTAGTGATAAAAGAGACTAGGGCAATAGGTAGGTAGTTTGAAGGAATAGAGCAGTCACTCTTCTTAAGAATATGTTGTACTAGAGCATGAAAGATTGAGGGACAAAAGACGGCAAAGCTTGGGAGCCAGTTCATTTGCAAACTCCTTGCAGGGATACCATTGGGACCAAATGCTTGTCTGTCTTTAACGAGCAAAGAACCTTATGAACTTTGCATTAAGAAAGGATAAGGGAGGGCATTTGGTTAGAGAGGTGTAAAGAAGAGGGAAAGGTGCGCTGAAATTGTTTACAGAAGAGTTGGCAGAAAAATAAGAGCCAAGGAGAGTGCTTTGTCAGTAGGAGAGCAATCTATAGATCCGTCAGAAAGAATGAAAGGTGGGAAGCTTTAGTTACAGAGTTTTTGGAGAGGCTTTTTGCTGAGGACTAGAAACATATATCATTGGAAGAGGAGTTTAGAACATTAACTTTCTTTCTTATAAAGGAAGCCTTAGACTTTCGAATCTGAGCAATACAGCGATTCCTAGCTACAATAAAAGCAGAGCGAGTTGAATCGGGAGAGACTTGGTATGACTGGTGTGCTCGATCCCTAAACTGAATAGCCATGGAGCAGGCATGATCAAACAAAGGATTAGGGTGAGAAAAAGTTTTCAAAGAGGAGGAGATAAACGCCTGCATTCCCGAGGTATTAATTTCGGCAACTTTTAGGTCTACCTGATCAGGGTTGCGGAACTGAAAGCAGTAGTCATCCCACGGGAAGACATAGAGTTCATTATGCAAGTCTTAACATTAGGTACGATCAAAGTGCCAAAAGCGGCGTTGAGTAGGAAGAATTGATAGAGTGGAAGCGAAAATGGCAGAGATGGAGATTACAGAGTAGTCAGATTTACGACAAGGGGAAAGCAGAGAATATGAGTAGTTTGAAGGGTTAAAATTAAGAAATAGTTCAAGAGTGTTGGCTGCATATTCGTGTCGATAGGGAACACAAAATAGAATGTTTGATAATTTGCTCCAGATTGTGAGTAATGGAGAAAACAAGGGCCTCACTTCCTCTCACATCAGTGTGAGAAGAATCAAGCCACTCTTTGTGGTATACATTCAAGATTCCAATGTAAAGAACTTCAGCATGTGGGTGAGAAGATATCAAGGGCTCATGGCAAGAGGAGAGATATTCAGAGACAGACACAAAGTCAGTGGGGTTTGGAGAACAGTAGCAGATACTAAGGAATGTAAAGGTAGTGCAGAGACATGTTATCAGTCAGACAACATCAAAGTCAGGAGATTCAATGTCCAGGAGCCGTGCAAGAGGCGTGTTAGTGTTGCAATAGCCACAGATCTCACGGTTGGAAAAATAATAAAGGTTATAGTAACAGATTTGAATTGGATCAGTGGAAGCAAGACAGCTGGGTTTCAGAGAGGAGGACTAGGTTAGGGAGGGAATATACCCACGTGCTTTTCCACAGACAAAAGATTATAGTTTAGACCATGAATGTTAGAAATGTGAAGAGTGAAAGAAGCAGATCTATCATGATGTGCTACCAGGCGTGTCTACCCTCACACTAGTAGTGGAGTCAACAAGATTCCTAGGAATTATTTACACCCCTCTATACTGAGTACCGGGGGTCAGAAGCTGTGGACTTTCCATAAATACAGCAATAATGAGGAAAAAGAGGGCAATAGAAAGAAATATGGGGAGTGTTTTGAATTGTTAAATATAATGGGATAGCAAGACATGTACAACAAGTACTCCAGAATATTCGGTATAGATGTAGGCATAACAACCATGCTTGAAGGAAGACATAACCTGAAGCTGTCTAGAGAAGTCCTATTTCAATCCATAATACATTCAGCTGTAGTATTTCAATGGGCGATTGAAGACATGGTCAAGCTACTAATCATATATATAAATATATATATATATATATATATATATATATATATATATATATATATATATATATATATATATATATATATATATATATATATATATATATATATATATATATATATATATATATATATATATATATATATATATATATATATATATATATATATATATATATATATATATATATATATATATATATATATATATATATATATATATATATATATATATATATATATATATATATATATATATATATATATATATATATATATATATATATATATATATATATATATATATATATATATATATATATATATATATATATATATATATATATATATATATATATATATATATATATATATATATATATATATATATATATATATATATATATATATATATATATATATATATATATATATATATATATATATATATATATATATATATATATATATATATATATATATATATATATATATATATATATATATATATATATATATATATATATATATATATATATATATATATATATATATATATATATATATATATATATATATATATATATATATATATATATATATATATATATATATATATATATATATATATATATATATATATATATATATATATATATATATATATATATATATATATATATATATATATATATATATATATATATATATATATATATATATATATATATATATATATATATATATATATATATATATATATATATATATATATATATATATATATATATATATATATATATATATATATATATATATATATATATATATATATATATATATATATATATATATATATATATATATATATATATATATATATATATATATATATATATATATATATATATATATATATATATATATATATATATATATATATATATATATATATATATATATATATATATATATATATATATATATATATATATATATATATATATATATATATATATATATATATATATATATATATATATATATATATATATATATATATATATATATATATATATATATATATATATATATATATATATATATATATATATATATATATATATATACATGTATATATATATATATATATATATATATATATATATATATATATATATATATATATATATATATATATATATATATATATATATATATATATATATATAATATGAATATATATATATATATATATATATATATATATATATATATATATATATATATATATATATATATATATATATATATATATATATATATATATATATATATATATATATATATATATATATATATATATATATATATATATATATATATATATATATATATATATATATATATACATATATACATATATATATATATACATATATATATATATATATATATATATATATATATATATATATATATATATATATATATATGTTTTTTTCCTTGGTGTGTGTGTATGTGTTGGTGTGTTTGTGTGGGTGTGTGTTTGTGTGTGTGCATATGTGTTTGTGTGTTTCTATGGGTGTGTGTTTTTGTGAAACAAAAATAGTATTATTTGTTATGTAACTTTATTCAGTGATTTTTGTATTTTGTTTTTATTTTAGCTCTGTTATCGTCAGTATGATATAACATACATATTAACTTCCTGCTTCTGTAACCCATACTAATGACAAGATATAAATAACACGTTTTTGTTGGACATTGAAGATTAGTTCGTGGGGTGGGAAAGAGTCATTATGCTATTACACATTTATAATAACTTCTTAGGTAGCGTTAAAGTGAGCAATTTATTTGTCCTGTAATGATGTGTTGATGATTATTCTCTCTTACCAAAAAGTCCTGGTTCGAATCCATCATATTCCTTATTATTAAAAAAAAAATGTCATTTTCACTTAGTTGGCTCGAAGTTGTAAAAGGAGCAGTAGCGATGCCCATGCTCTCCTGTGCCTCTTTGAAAAACAGGAATAACACACACACACTCACACGCACGCACACACACACACACATACATATATATATATATATATATATATATATATATATATATATATATATATATATATATATATATATATATATATATATATATATATATATATATATATATATATATATATATATATATATATATATATATATATATATATATATATATATATATATATATATATATATATATATTTATATATATATATATATATATATATATATATATATATATATATATATATATATATATATATATATATATATATATATATATATAATATATATATATATATATATATATATATATATATATGAATCATTTTTTTTACCCCGACCGGGACTCGAACCTAGGACTTATAATTACTAAGTCAAGGCGCTACCACTACTACACAGAAGGTTAAAAGGAATCCAACCTTATAGCTTATATCTGCTATACTTAGGAATGAACTCATTCTAACTGAATGCCACCATGTTCATATTACAGATTCCCCAACCTCACTCGTGGCTTCATTTTAGCTTTTAATTCAATTCCCAATCTCATTCGGGCCATGAAATAACCACTTAAGCACATTACATATGTGAAAACATGAATAATTTTTTACCCCGACCGGGACTCGAACCTAGGACTTATGATTACTAAGTCAAGGCGCTACCACTACACCACAGAAGGTTAAAAGGAATCCAGCATTATAGCTTATATCTGCTATACTTAGGAATGAACGCATTCTAACTGAATGCCACCATGTTCATATTACAGATTCCCCAACGTCACTCGTGGCTTCATTTTAGCATTTAATTCAAATCCCAATCTCATTCAGGCCATGAAATTATCAAATAAGCACATTACATATGTGAAAACATGAATCATTTTTTACCCCGACCGGGACTCGAACCTAGGACTTATGATTACTAAGTCAAGACGCTACCACTACACCACAGAAGGTTAAAAGGAATCCAACCTTATAGCTTATATCTGCAATACTTAGGAATGAACGCATTCTAACTGAATGCCACTATGTTCATATTACAGATTCCCCAACCTCACTAGTGGCTTCATTTTAGCATTTAATTCAAATCCCAATCTCATTCAGGCCATGAAATTATCAAATAAGCACATTATATATGTGAAAACATGAATCATTTTTTACCCCGACAGGGACTTGAACCTAGGACTTATGATTACTAAGTCATTGTGCCTTAGAAGAAATTTACAAAAACATAGGCTAAGAGTCCCCTTTTGTATTCATATATCCCAAAACCTTGAGAATCCAGTTAGTAAATATTAGATAAAATCAAAAAAGAGAACAATGCCGGAGTGTATAAAACAGAATGCAATAACTGCCCCAAGGCATACATAGGGCAGACAGGTCGTTCTCTGCAGCAGAGAATTACCGAACACAAAAGATCAGTCAGATATGGCCAAGAGAACTCTCCCATCTTTGTTCATATGACAGAACACGGGCATACTATTAACTGGAATGGTGCCACCATGATGTTTAGAAGCTCATGTCCATATAAGCGCAAGATAGTGGAATCAGCCGTCATTGAAACATCCAAAAATTTCAATTTGTCCAAGGGCCAGTGCGTGCCTGATGCAGTAGACAAGATACTCCTCAAGCATGCACTGGCCAAGATAATTCCCCAAGACAGACAGCCTTCATTTAGCAGCCTCTTTGTTCAGCCGTGATGTGTCTATGTATAGTTTTCCTTTAATCTTTTTCTTTTCTATATGTATGTTTGTATGTTCATATGCTTTTTGGTGTATATGCGCATATTTTTTATGTGCATGTATATGCTTGTACATGTGTAAGTGTGTATATGCATTTATGAGTATGCATATGTTTTTGTGTGTTTGCATATTTAATTATCCATTTGTTATTTCATGCAAATAGAGCCTCCTATAAGTTGTTTTTACTATTTTCATTTGCTTCTAAATCTGTATGTAAGTGCAAGTTTTTATATTTATATATATATATATATATATATATATATATATATATATATATATATATATATATATATATATATATATATATATATATATATATATATATATATATATATATGTATATATATATATATATATATATATATATATATATATATATATATATATATATATATATATATATATAATATACATATGCATGTATGCGTGTGTGTGTATGTATATATATAGAAATGTATAAGTGTGTATATATGTATGTATATGTATATATGTATATATGTGTATATATATGCCTATGTATATATATATATATATATATATATATATATATATATATATATATATATATATATATATATATATATATATATATATATATATATATATATATATATATATATATATATATATATATATATATATATATATATATATATATATATATATATATATATATATATATATATATATATATATATATATATATATATATATATATATATATATATATATATATATATATATATATATATATATATATATATATATATATATATATATATATATATATATATATATATATATATATATATATATATATATATATATATATATATATATATATATATATATATATATATATATATATATATATATATATATATATATATATATATATATATATATATATATATATATATATATATATATATATATATATATATATATATATATATATATATATATATATATATATATATATATATATATATATATATATATATATATATATATATATATATATATATATATATATATATATATATATATATATATATATATATATATATATATATATATATATATATATATATATATATATATATATATATATATATATATATATATATATATATATATATGTATATATATATATATATATATATATATATATATATATATATATATATATATATATATATATATATATATATATATATATATATATATATATATATATATGTATATATATATATATATATATATATATATATATATATATATATATATATATATATATATATATATATATATATATATATATATATATATATATATATATATATATATATATATATATATATATATATATATATATATATATATATATATATATATATATATATATATATATATATATATATATATATATATATATATATATATATATATATATATATATATATATATATATATATATATATATATATATATATATATATATATATATATATATATATATATATATATATATATATATATATATATATATATATATATATATATATATATATATATATATATATATATATATATATATATATGTATGTGTGTATGTATATGTGTATGTGTATGTATATATATGTATATGTGAGTGCGTGTTTGTGTATATGTTCATATGTTCTTATGTGTATGTATGTGTATATGTGTATATGTATGTGTGTATATATTTATAAATGTATGTATGTATATATATGTATATGTATATATGTATGTATATGTGTGTATATATATGTAATTATGTATGTGTGTTTATGTGTATATGTGCACATATATATATATATATATATATATATATATATATATATATATATATATATATATATATATATATATATATATATATATATATATATATATATATATATATATATATATATATATATATATATATATATATATATATATATATATATATATATATATATATATATATATATATATATATATATATATATATATATATATATATATATATATATATATATATATATATGTATATATATATATATATATATATATATATATATATATATATATATATATATATATATATATATATATATATATATATATATATATATATATATATATATATATATATATATATATATATATATATATATATATATATATATATATATATATATATATATATATATATATATATATATATATATATATATATATATATATATATATATATATATATATATATATATATATATATATATATATATATATATATATATATATATATATATATATATATATATATATATATATATATATATATATATATATATATATATATATATATATATATATATATATATATATATATATATATATATATATATATATATATATATATATATATATATATATATATATATATATATATATATATATATATATATATATATATATATATATATATATATATATATATATATATATATATATATATATATATATATATATATATATATATATATATATATATATATATATATATATATATATATATATATATATATATATATATATATATATATATATATATATATATATATATATATATATATATATATATATATATATATATATATATATATATATATATATATATATATATATATATATATATATATATATATATATATATATATATATATATATATATATATATATATATATATATATATATATATATATATATATATATATATATATATATATATATATATATATATATATATATATATATATATATATATATATATATATATATATATATATATATATATATATATATATATATATATATATATATATATATATATATATATATTTATATATATATATATATATATATATATATATATATATATATATATATATATATATA
>JAXCGZ010007246.1:0-7500 GCA_037179515.1 Halocaridina rubra | reverse complement strand
TATATATATATATATATATATATATATATATATATATATATATATATATATATATATATATATATATATATATATATATATATATATATATATATATATATATATATATATATATATATATATATATATATATATATATATATATATATATATATATATATATATATATATATATATATATATATATATATATATATATATATATATATATATATATATATATATATATATATATATATATATATATATATATATATATATATATATATATATATATATATATATATATATATATATATATATATATATATATATATATATATATATATATATATATATATATATATATATATATATATATATATATATATATATATATATATATATATATATATATATATATATATATATATATATATATATATATATATATATATATATATATATATATATATATATATATATATATATATATATATATATATATATATATATATATATATATATATATATATATATATATATATATATATATATATATATATATATATATATATATATATATATATATATATATATATATATATATATATATATATATATATATATATATATATATATATATATATATATATATATATATATATATATATATATATATATATATATATATATATATATATATATATATATATATATATATATATATATATATATATATATATATATATATATATATATATATATATATATATATATATATATATATATATATATATATATATATATATATATATATATATATATATATATATATATATATATATATATATATATATATATATATATATATATATATATATATATATATATATATATATATATATATATATATATATATATATATATATATATATATATATATATATATATATATATATATATATATATATATATATATATATATATATATATATATATATATATATATATATATATATATATATATATATATATATATATATATATATATATATATATATATATATATATATATATATATATATATATATATATATATATATATATATATATATATATATATATATATATATATATATATATATATATATATATATATATATATATATATATATATATATATATATATATATATATATATATATATATATATATATATATATATATATATATATATATATATATATTATATATATATATATATATATATATATATATATATATATATATATATATATATATATATATATATATATATATATATATATATATATATATATATATATATATATATATATATATATATATATATATATATATATATATATATATATATATATATATATATATATATATATATATATATATATATATATATATATATATATATATATATATATATATATATATATATATATATATATATATATATATATATATATATATATATATATATATATATATATATATATATATATATATATATATATATATATATATATATATATATATATATATATATATATATATATATATATATATATATATATATATATATATATATATATATATATATATATATATATATATATATATATATATATATATATATATATATATATATATATATATATATATATATATATATATATATATATATATATATATATATATATATATATATATATATATATATATATATATATATATATATATATATATATATATATATATATATATATATATATATATATATATATATATATATATATATATATATATATATATATATATATATATATATATATATATATATATATATATATATATATATATATATATATATATATATATATATATATATATATATATATATATATATATATATATATATATATATATATATATATATATATATATATATATATATATATATATATATATATATATATATATATATATATATATATATATATATATATATATATATATATATATATATATATATATATATATATATATATATATATATATATATATATATATATATATATATATATATATATATATATATATATATATATATATATATATATATATATATATATATATATATATATATATATATATATATATATATATATATATATATATATATATATATATATATATATATATATATATATATATATATATATATATATATATATATATATATATATATATATATATATATATATATATATATATATATATATATATATATATATATATATATATATATATATATATATATATATATATATATATATATATATATATATATATATATATATATATATATATATATATATATACAACGCAATAAGATTTGAGATGTACTTATCACACTCTATAAGTATATGAGGAAATGCTGTATATTTAAAACTGTTTCCTTTTCTTGAGTTTCACTTATTTGTACCCATTCTCTATAGGTTGTTTAGAATTTTTTTTTTACAATAAAATCCGGTGTACCTTCAATACCTAATGCCTTGAGATATTTTATGAGATCTTTTCCTACGTTTATATGTTTTTATTTGTTTGTGCTTGTATGCTATGTGTATAATTTTTGTAAGCATCTGTTTGCCTTTATATGAATATGATAGCTATAACGTGTGTTACGTAGTCTAAAAATTCAAAAAGAATCAACAACCTAACATAGTTAACATTTGCAATACTTTTATAAATAAAAAATAAAAGAAAGAGTAAAAAAAACGTTTGATTATCATCACACAAAGACATACACAAAGCCATTGAAGTTGATTCTCCTAAATTCTTCTCGTAAAACTGCATAGCTGAAATAATATAGCTATATACTTCTAGTTTGGCTGTTTTTTTTGGGGGGGGGGAGACAAGCTGCACGGACAGTAAGCATGGACAATGGAACATATATATGTACTCCGCAGACACTAGCCAAGACGTTTATGAATGTTGTTAAAGCATAAATGTCTAATAGTCTAGGCGTCTTTGAGACTTAGTGTTTGCATTGTTGTTGTTTTTATACTTCATAATCAATAGATTTACTTTTCTGCGTATGTTATATAGTCTATATCCGGTATGTTATTATGAAGCACTGTATTTATTCTAAGCTGAGACTGATCTCTCCTATATTTTCCTCAAATAATTCTGTTCATTAACTACTTTGGCACCATGTATTACTGTGCATGTTGAGAGGACGCTTCTGTAAATTCAGCATGGTGATTATGCAGTACATTATTATTGTATGTTTGGAGTAAAGGTATGGAGTATATATTCCAGAGCTCGAGGTCTGCTAAGAGTTGGCATGCGTCTGTTTCATACTTCTAATGTAAATACAAACATTTTGTTCCTAACATCACACTGAGCTTACACGCTCCATGACCCTTTTGATGTTGTCATTTGTTTTATATCCATGTTTTATGAGTCTTAAATAAACTAATTATCATATGCCTTGACTACGTCCTAGTGGTGATTATACATATTTTGTCATGTATCTTAACAGTTGCCATACAGATTGAGCAATAAACTTCATTTACGTTTATAGCTTCTTATTCTTTCAAGAGATCTATTTGTGCGTATAAATTACACCCAATTCATGAACCTGATCATTCCATGAACTAGAGAATCACCTTGCCCATATCATGAAATGACTGAAGTTAATATTATTATAAACATAAAAAGCGAGTAAGTAAAAAAAAACAAAAGCTAACCTAACCTAACCAAACCTAAAAATTATATGAAAAATGAAATGGCTAGAGGTGATTTTGTGTCAGTAGAGTATGATTTCTGTCTCTTAGATTTTCGTTTATCTATTTAATTTTATTCTAATGTAATTGCCTAGGTTCCATTAGGTTAAGTTTGGTAAAGTTAAGCTTCAATTTTTATTCTATTAATATTCAATAGGTATTATTAATTGACTTAATTATTTGGTTTAACATATACATACTGCTTTTTCCCAAAATTACTGGATAATTTATGACCATTACAATTTACAAATCGCACTGTACCTCCTGATGTCTGCTTTCCAAGCATGAAAAGTGACTTACTACACTATATGAAACTGAAAAGTCTCACATAAAAACAGAAACCTTCATTCTAGTTGAAAATAAGAATGTCTTCCAGGTATATAAAACGAAACCATCGAACTGCATTTATCATTAGAAACTAACATGAGAATAATAATGATAAAGGTGTGGATCGTAGAGAGTGTGATTTAACCCAACGAGATTTTAACAGATATAAAAAGAAATCGCCGCATTTCATATAGGAATAGCAAAAACATTAAATGTAATCCCATCTGAATGATGTACGCAGTTGAAAACATGAATCATATTTTACCACTTGACAGGAACTCTATTCTTAGACATATAATTACTCTGTCAGTGTGCTACCAAGTACATCATTTAAGGTTTATGAAAAACGCCAAGCTCTAAGCTCAATGCTTTGCTAGGAATGAACGCATTCTATTTGAATGCATTTTGTTCATTTTACAGCTTCTCACGACGTCACTTGTGGCTTCGTAAATGAAGTAACAAAAACAAAGCAACGACTGAGGTCGGGAGAAGCTTTACTATGAACAAAGAGGTATTAAGAAAAAATACTTTCATTCCTAGCAAAGCAGTTAGCTTTATGGTTGGCTTCTTTCTTAGACCATCAGCGGAGTAGTTGGTAATGCCTTGGTACAATATTTATGTCTTAGGTGCTAGTCCCGATCAAGGGGTAAATTATGATTCATGTTTTCACATATGCTAATATGTTTATTTGTATGTGTGAATATATATATATATATATATATATATATATATATATATATATATATATATATATATATATATATATATATATATATATATATATATATATATATATATATATATATATATATATATATATATATATATATATATATATATATATATATATATATATATATATATATATATATATATATATATATATATATATATATATATATATATATATATATATATATATATATATATATATATATATATATATATATATATATATATATATATATATATATATATATATATATATATATATATATATATATATATATATATATATATATATATATATATATATATATATATATATATATATATATATATATATATATATATATATATATATATATATATATATATATATATATATATATATATATATATATATATATATATATATATATATATATATATATATATATATATATATATATATATATATATATATATATATATATATATATATATATATATATATATATATATATATATATATATATATATATATATATATATATATATATATATATATATATATATATATATATATATATAAATACACACATATATATATACATATATATATATATATATATATATATATATATATATATATATATATATATATATATATATATATATATATATATATATATATATATATATATATATATATATATATATATATATATATATATATATATATATATATATATATATATATATATATATATATATATATATATATATATATATATATATATATATATATATATATATATATATATATATATATATATATATATATATATATATATATATATATGCATATACATATACATATACTATATATACATATACATATACATATACATATACATATACATATACATATACATATACATATACATATACATATATATATATATATATATATATATATATATATATATATATATATATATATATATATATATATATATATATATATATATATATATATATATATATATATATATATATATATATATATATATATATATATATATATATATGCATTTGTATATTTGTGATTCTTGAATGATAAAAGTATAATCTATTTAACGATAAATGCTTTATGAAAATATGATATTAAACCTCTGGATATTAGTATGTTAAAAGAAATGGTTCCTGACCTTTATGATATCGAATAATACAAAAATAATCATCCTGAAGAGCTCTCTTTATGAGTAGCTTGTCACGAGCACAAAATAGCATATGTTATATGAAAAGAACATTGTGAATTACATCTAAAAATTAGTTTAATAGCATGAGTACTTCATGGAAAGCATGTTAAAGACTGAATATATATTTGGTTTTATAATGAGGAAATTGCCCTTATACAGAAAAAGTTAAGAAAAATGCGAGAATGAGTATCTTGAAGAGGGTGTCTTACGAAATCGCATTCTTAAGAAGAAAGATATTATCTTACAAACAAAAAAAAACATCCTTTTATATTTATGATTTCGAATAACTCTGTTTTGGAGAGTGTGAGTTGTGGGCTCTTATAATATTTTTATTTAAAGGCCTCGTTTTATTTTGTAATGGCGAATAAGATTTTGAGTGCTTCAGAAATGAGTAATTGTTCGTAATGGGTAGGACGTACTCAATATTTAGGAACCCCCAAGAGAGAAGTTATAAGCATATTAGAAAATTAATGAGTTCTTTTATATTTATAATGATTTTTCGTGGATTGCACCATATAATAAGAACAACAAATCACAACAGTAAAATGCTAAAGATATTCCTTGTGAGACTTGCATACAACAGGCAGATCTCTTATTCTCATTCTGCGTTGTAAAACCTCAAATTAAAGACACTCGCATAGTATGGCTGTTACATGATCAAGTTTTACAATTTAACTAGACTTATAATGATCCACTTTTCAATTCTGCAATTTAGCTGCTCTTTAACTCATAAAATATTTATATCGAAAAAGTAGACAGACTATGGAACACCTATTCATGGTGAGTCTTCATACTTGCTCTTAGTTTATGAAAGGATGAAGAACATACTAAAAACTTAAGAAAAATAAATTAATGAATGAGATTATATATGAAAAGAAGAGCAGGACTAGACATATAGGTAGGTAAAGAGTATTTCATTTTACTTTTGGATAGCCAAGAAAAGAAAGAGTAATAAAATCATTATCATATTAATGACACTCCATATAATACTGCAATATTTATCTATACATACTCTTTACATCAAGCTAAGACTCATCTATCGTCTGTAAACAAGGAAAGAGCAGTGAATGATTCCCCAGACTCACCATTCGCTCTTAAAGGGAAAAGTTTTCCCAAAAATAATAATAATAATAATAAAATAATAATAATAATAATAATAATAATAATGAATAATAATAATAATAATAATAATAATAATAATAATAATAATAATAATAATAATAATAATAATAATAATAATAATAATAATAATAAAAAAAAAACTGGGCTAATGTTATAGTTGAGATGTACACTGCAATAACATATAGAGCAGTGCATTGTATGCTGGCAAATGGTCATAGACTAACCTACTACAAAGAAAACCCTTTGTATAGTATTGGTATTTCACTGGACAAATAAAAGGC
>JAXCGZ010007245.1:7500-11336 GCA_037179515.1 Halocaridina rubra | reverse complement strand
CCTCATTCTTCTAGCTTCGAGTGATGGTAAGTCTAATTCCCTCAGCCTCTCATCATATCTGAGATTGCGTATTTCTGGCACCAGTTTCATGGCATGTCTCTAAACCTTTTCAAGCTTAGTTACGTGCTTTTTCAATTGCGGATTCCAAAAGGGGGCGGCATATTCAATCTTTGGCCTCACATAGGTTACATAAATATTTCTGAACATTTCCTCGTCCATGTGCCTGAAGGCTGCCATTACATTAAGTGTGTGTGTGTGTGTGTGTATGTGCGCGCACGCGTGTTTGTGAGTGTGTGTGTGAAGGTGCGTGTTTCGTGTGTGGTGTGTGTGTGCGTGAGAGAGAGAGAGAGAGAGAGAGAGAGAGAGAGAGAGAGAGAGAGAGAGAGAGAGAGAGAGAGAGAGGAGAGAGAGAGAGAGAGAGAGAGAGAGAGAGAGAGAGATTGTTCGAATTGCAAAACTAGTCGAGTTCTTTTTGAACGTTTTCGTCAGTAATTTGTTTCTAATCCACTTTACATTTTCAATTTGTCTTTATTTGATTGTTATTTTTTCGTGTGTGTGTGTGTGTGTGTGTGTGTGTGTGTGTGTGTGTGTGTGCGTGAGAGAGAGAGAGAGAGAGAGAGAGAGAGAGAGAGAGAGAGAGGAGAGAGAGAGAGGAGAGAGAGAGAGAGAGGGAGAGAGAGGAGGAGAGAGAGAGAGAGAGGAGAGGGAGAGAGAGAGAGAGAGGAGAGAGAGAGAGAGAGGAGAGAGAGATGAGGAGAGACTTCGAATTGCAAAACAAGTCTAGTTCTTTTAGAACGTTTTCGTCAATAATTTGTTTCTAATCCACTTTACATTTTCAATTTTCTTTTATTTGATTGCTGTTTTTCGTATGCACAGTCGTCTAATTCGTTGTTTCATTAAATATCAAAATTGAAAAGACTTTCTTTATCTAAAATTGTTAGTTCTGTTAGGATCAGTCTGTTAATATTGTGTTGTAGTTTGTCTTCTTCTTCTTCTTCTTCGTCTTCTTCTTCTTCTTTCTTCTTCTTCTTCTTCTTCTTCTTCTTCTTCTTCTTCTTCTTCTTATTATTATTATTATTATTATTATTATTATTATTATTATTATTATTATTATTATTATTGCGCAGCACCATCGTCATCGTCATATTATTATTATTATTATTATTATTATTATTATTATTATTATTATTATTATTATTATTATTATTATTATTGAAACAAATGCATTGCAATTACGCATTTTTAATTGTCTTCAAATAATCTCCCTTCCTTGTCGGGAATCGAACCTGAGAATTCAACACTAGAGCGCCACAGCATAGTCCACTGGACCACAGAAGTTGCATAAGAGGGAGAACTGGATTATTTACTAATGATATACATACGGAGGGAGGCCACTGCGACCATTAATCTCCGTGTTACTCTCTTCCCCAACCCACCAGTGGACACTGATCACATTTAATTCTCCTCCTCATCACCCAAGGCTATCTAGACAAAACAAATGCAGAGTAATTACGCATTTTTTAATTTCTTGAAATAATCCCCCTTTCTTGTCGGGAATCGCTCCTAGGGACTCTAGACTAGAGCGCCACAGCATAGTCCACTGGACCACAGAGGTTGTATAAGAGGAAGAACTAGATCATCTACTGACGATACAGAGATGGAGGAATACCACTGCTACCATTAATCTCCGTTTTACCTTATCCCCATCTAAAAATGCGTAATTGCATTATATTTGTTTCATCTAGCTATAATTACATGTGTTAACATTCCACTGGTGGGTTGGGGAGGGGGTAAAACGGAGATTACTGGTTGCAGTGGCGTCCCTCAATCTGTAAATCATCAGTAGATGATGCAGTTCTCCCTCTTATATAACCTCTGAGGCAAAGTGGACAAAACTGTGGCGCTCTAGTCTAGATTTCCTAGGTTCGATTCCCGACAAGGAGAGGAGATTATTTGAATATTATTTTATTATTATTATTATTATTATTATTATTATTATTATTATATTATTATTATTATTATTATTTATTATTATTATTATATTTATTATTATTATTATCATTATTATTATTATTAGATGCCTATGCATTTGTGGTAACCAATCATTCATGCTCTAATAACACTTCCTGCAATAAGCATCGTTTGGACATCATTGCTAGGCGCATGACTATATCTAGTAATTCAATATGATGGAAAATAGGATAAAATAGCTATTTACCAGTTGGAGAGCGAAACAGCAGCCATTCATGCAAGATTAACAGCAAATACATTGAGAAGAGAATCAGTAATGTACTCAAAGCGGAAAGGAATGGAATTGATATTTGCTGACGCAAGTTTGATGATTAACTCTGACAACCGATCATTCTTGCATTTACTGTACCTATCTGCATTTATTTACTCCATTGTTCAGTATTCTATTTCCAATCTTTTCTCTTTTCATCCTCCATTTTCTTCCTCATATTTTCAATAAACCCTGGAAGCGCTTTTCAGATATATACAACCTCTTTTTTAATTATTTTTCTCTGTCATCCATAATTTTTTTTCTGTTGATATTTTATCTATCTTTATTTAAGGGCTCCACAACGCAGCAATTTTTATACTCTCCAACTACGTTCTTATTCCCATTTTATATATCTTCCATTTTTTTTCTTCAAATGCTTAGTAATTGCATTATGAGCTCGTTCATAGATGCTTGAACACTATTCTTTTGCTTATTTTTATCTTTGGGAAAAGATATATATATATATATATATATATATATATATATATATATATATATATATATATATATATATATATATATATATATATATATAGAACAGAAAACTCGTAGACGGGGATTTCATATATTATTTTGTATGTCTCTGATACTGCATAAATGAAATTAAGTGAATTTACTTTCAAGTGGAACTTAGTTGTCCCTCTTTCCCAACAAATAAAGTATGCCAAAGGACCAACAATATTACTGCAATGATATTTAGTACTATACAACTGGCGTAAACTATTATACAAAGTAGCAAATAGATGTTAGACACATATCCATATTTTTCAGACTATTAAAACGATATCTTAATTAAATATATATATATATATATATATATATATAATATATATATATATATTATATATATATATATATATATATATATATATATATATATATATATATATATATATATATATATATATATATATATATATATTGCTTTAGAGGAAATAAATTCATAATTGAGACATTTAGTTGAAAATTAAAGTTAAATAAAATTCTTAACACGGTATATAATATAACTACCTCTACTACTACTACTACTAGTAATATTACTATTACCATTTATACTGTTAGTAGTTGTAGTAGTAGTAGTCATAGTCGTAGTAGCAGTAGTAGTAGTAGTAGTAGTAGTAGTAGTAGGACCATTAATAATAATAATAATAATAATAATAATAATAATAATAATAATAATAATAATAATAATAATAATAATAATAATAATAATAATAATAATAATAATAATAATAATAATAATAATAATAATAATGAAAAGATGAATGATAAAACGAAAAAAATATTAAAAGAATAATCAGAGAAAGTTAACACTGCAAAGGTTTCGATTGTGAAGTTTCCCTAAGAGAGGAGTAAGTGAAATATATCACTGCTTGACCGTAGACTTTATCACATCTTCACTTCGACTTCAAAAGGAGTATAGTTTGGGAACTGTAAGTAACAAAGTGCAAATCCTGAAGTGACATCGAAGAAGGAAAAAAAAAAAAAGCCAAGAGAGCTAGGTCTGAAGACGTGAATGAAATGCAAAAATATAATGATGAATATTAGTTTGGAA
>JAXCGZ010007245.1:0-5000 GCA_037179515.1 Halocaridina rubra | reverse complement strand
TGGTATTGTCATCTGGCCACCCTATCACATTACTGTTACCCACTAGTTCAAGTTGAAGGGGCCCTCCAGGATTATCACAGTTGGGCACTGATTAATACCAATTCCAGTTCCATGAAATAATCCTACGGCTGTTGTAGATGAAGGATCATAATCTATATTATCAATGGCAGTGACAGAGTATAATCCTAATTTCAGGTGTGAAGGGCAGACAACCTTTTCCTGGAAACTCTGTTTACAGAAAGATTTTGCTAATCTGTCCTCTGATTCTAACACCCTGGTGTAAATAATACTAATCCCAAACCTAGCAAGTATATTAAATAAGATTTCATTTCTTGTCATGGCATGAACTTTTAGCCCTAAGTAGGTTGGAAGATCAGGTTCATGTTCAACTCGGTGCCTTGTAACTGTCTTCTCTTTCAATGAGGTCTTCTTCTTGCTACCAAAGTATATTTGCTTTGTTATACATATTACAGGCATTGTTGAAGACACACTGTTCTTGACACTAAACCCATAAAGTAACACGGATATAAAAAAAATCAAGCTTGGGGCAAAAGGTTTCCTGATTGTGACACTGCCACTTTTTTTTTTAATGATTGTGACACCCGGACGGACAAAAATAAAATAAAATAAAACAGCCCACATCGGGCCTGGGCATGAAGAATACATAGAGTAAAGAGAAACAGAGATGGAGAGTGTAATGACTTGTCAGATGTGAAGAGATAATTAGAGATGTGTAATGAATATCAAAGAATATGCAGTGTAGATGTAGGCATAGAAAAAGAAGCGTAACTGACGGAGGATTGCTTCATTTAGGAAAATTTTATGATTCTTTGACGAACAGAATTCTTCCCTGCAGATTTTAGCAACTTTGGCAAATAAAAATGCCTTATTTTCATAGTCCCTAAGCAGCTTATTATCTTCCAATAAATCTTTCACAACTTCAGGAAAAATCAGAATGGTGGGCTTGCCCTTCCTGTATACATCCTCCAAACCTAAATCCTTGAAGTATTCCATTATTTTGTCTTTCAGAACTGTCTTGTTAACTATGGAGTTGATACCAAGTTGCTATAACCTGTTGGTATACGTCACATGTAATTCATTTAACTGAAAGGTGTAAGTTCCATCCTCTATCTCATCTTCCATGGTGGTTACTAACTCAACAAAGGCCTGCAGTTTGCCTTTTGGATTGTCTGGTGTTTTCTCCCTCATCAGGCTTCTGCATTTGTTCCCCTTTTCTTTTCTGGCGTTTTAGTTTCTCGTTGTTAAATCTCTGATGGCATAATTTGTGCCAACAAGCATTTTTGGATCTACTGACATATGACACAGAGGGACCAATCCATGGTGGCCTTATAACACTCAGTATTCTGGAATCATACAACATAGCATAAATAAATGCTCAATGAATATTCCACCTACACCAACAACTATGGCAAACATCATTTATGATCAGTTACTGTTTGGGTTTGATCAGGGATATGTTTAGGGAAAAGAAAATCTAATTGGGAAAACAGATGGTAGGAGTTATATCATGCTCCCTCAATTCAAGCTTTTAGAATACATTGTATGCATCATATGCACATGATTTTTCAACAGTACAATACTCGACATAGAGCTAAACTAATACTGGGAGCTTATACAAAATTTGAATCTGACACCCTTGGGTGCAGTCTCTGAAAGTTTGGCACTATTGTCCAGAAAATAACATTTGGGTCCTTTTCTTACCCTAACGAAACGTACTATTGGTATAATATATAACAAAAGAAAATGCACGAGTACTGATATGGGCAGAATTCCTGGTAATGCGTGTAAGACGGAATAAGCCAGATAAACCTGATGCAAAAAGTTATCTATATTGCCATAAACTTTATGCAACAAGCAAAGCGAGCTATTGGCATTTCTATCCAACATATCGATGCTTAAGTCAGGAATGAGAAATTTAACTGCATGTACAAGCTTTCATCTAATAATCTAAGATGAGAATCTGTAGCCAATGACCAAACTGGGAACAATACTCCAGACTATCTAGGGTGCTTAAAAGAATAAAAACTTATTCGTCATAATAGATTTGTCACCAGAAATCATAAAAGATTTCCTCAAAGATAAATTTATTTTTTGTTAATCTGAGAAAGATATATAATGGTTATGTTGTTCGAAAGATATCAGAAATCATAAAAGACTTCCTCAATATATATATATATATATATATATATATATATATATATATATATATATATATATATATATATATATATATATATATATATATATATTATATATATATATATATATATATATATATATATATATATATATATATATATATATATATATATATATATATATATATATATATATATATATATATATATATATATATATATATATATATATATATATATATATATATATATATATATATATATATATATATATATATATATATATATATATATATTTATTTATTTATTTATTTTTTCTTTTTTTTTAATCTGAGGAAGATATATAACGGATATGTTGCTCCAAAGTCACCAGATATCATAAAAGATTTCCTCAAGATACATATATTTTTTTGTAAATCTGAGGAAGATATATAACGGATATGCTGTTCGAAAGTCAACTTATAATCATAAGTTACCTTCAGAACCTTCAACGAATCATATATTGAGGGAACATTATCAATATAGAGATTGGCATGTGGTGGATCAGGAATTCAGGGAAAAGTGCTAATTTGAGCAAGATCTCTATTCAGAGACTCAGCAACAACTAATCTCAAGTTTAAAGATGGAACAACAGCAATATAGAAGCATCATCGGCATAGGCAACTAGTTTGTTTGCAGAACTTATCCAAATTTCATGAGTGTAAAGGATAAAAGTAAGGTGCCAAGAGCAATACCCCGAGGGACACCTGAAAATCCATTAGATTTCATTGCAATGTCCATATATGCTCTCAACAGCTTGTCTATTTCTGTTACTGATGTACGCAATCAAAGCTAAAGTGAGTAAAAGTAAGGATTTTGAATGCAGGCACTGCATCAAGACTCATTCTTTGATCCCAATGTGTATTACTCTATGAGATGACACCTTTCTCAATATTTATCACTTGGCGAGCATTTAAAACACTCTCAAGAAAAACAGTACATACGAGATACGCAACAAAGACTTATCTGTCTAATGAATTTAGGTTTAAGTTAATAACAATTTCAATTAAGAAAATACTCAAACACGGAAACAATAAATGATCTCTCATTTTTATAAATTACTATAAACTGTCATATTAAGTAATCTTTGATACTTCTATTAAGGGAAACCAATATTGCACTTTTTTATTTAGGAACAAAAATATTGAATTCGTTCTTTTGTAATTCAGGAAAAAGGACATTTCATTATTCTTTTATTTGTATTTCGGGGATAACAGTATTGCATTTTATATTCAAAGCTAACAGCGCTGCATTTGGTTTTTAACTCATGGATCACAGTGCAACATTTAAGTATAAACAAGTATTTCAATACAGGAAAAGTTTTTAAAAGTGAAAAGTCAAACAACACGTTTCCAAAAATACGAACAAAACAGGAGAAAGGCTATTATTTTATTAATTTTCTAATTTAAAACGAAAAAAACTAAATTTTTCTTTATTTGATGATTGTACTAAAGTTTATACGATATTAAAAAATTTCAAAAAATAGTTGTTACCTTGTACAGTTTCTCATAGAAGATGAGGAATAGTCCCTCATTTAAGAGCCTTTGTTTGTGTATTACTAATGAAGACAAAACATAATGGCAAAAACACTATATTTACATTACAGTGGCTCTTAGCCAAGCCACAGCCCTGCATTAGTATCTTTCCAGCATCTGATCTCACTAATCCAAAGCTGTGCTCATAAAGGCAACCAAGCTGGCAAGGGGAAGAACACAACGGAAGCTTCAATTACCTTGTTCACATCCCAGTGGAGTACTTGCCATAAGCTGTACTACATATTATCACAGAGAACCAAAAAGGTTTTTTTTTTAGAGTTGAGAGGGACATAACCATTGAGCTAAATATTGTTTTTGAATTAAATTTTCCATTAAGAGAGCGGAAGAAGAAAAGTTATACGGTGAAATACAATGAATGTGAAAAAAAATTGAATTTTCACATCAGAAAGATGACTTTTAGATTATGAAATCAATAAATAATTTCTTTTATTCAATATTTCATTAAGACTATGCTAGAAGAGAGAATATTGAAGCAAAGTAAAGGGTACAAGAAATATATAGTGAAGTATATCATAATAGATAGATTTTAGATCTGTGACATACGTAATACAAATTGTGCACTATTCACTACTCATACATGAGTACATTACGGAATTGATAAATTTCAATTAAAAATGTATAATACAAATATATGAAATATCTCTCAGCGATTCTGACAGCATATCATTAAAACATGAAAGCTAAAATAACACTATCAAATGGACAATGAAAGCTTTAGACTTTTTCTTAAATGGATTAAAGTGTCACTCAGATTGCGAAAGAACAGCTAAGTATGGATAGATTCTCTCTCTCTCTCTCTCTCTCTCTCTCTCTCTCTCTCTCTCTCTCTCTCTCTCTCTCTCTCTCTCTCTCTCTCTCTCTCTCTCTCTCTCTCTCTCCTCTCTCTCTCAACAATGTTTCACTCTTCCCATCTCATAAGGTTAAAAATCTAGGAGTTATTATGGACAGTACCATGACATTTAATTTTCACATCGATGAACTACATAAAAAAGTGAACGGGACCCTTATTTACTTGAACAGAGTCTATGAAAGATTCGAGCCTGATTGTAGGGTAATTGTAGTACAAACATTGATTTTAAGTATTCTCAACTACCGTCTGAGTGTTTGGGATTCCACAACTAAGACCCAGATGTTACGAGTGAAAAGGCTCCAGAATTTTGCTGCAAGAGTTGCCATAGGGGGGGGGGTGCATAAATATGATCACGTGACTCCCCTCTTTGAGAGATTGGGTTGGCTAAGGATGGAC
>JAXCGZ010007244.1:0-11380 GCA_037179515.1 Halocaridina rubra | reverse complement strand
CTAGGACATATGAATACTAAGTCAAGGCGCTACCACTACACCACAAAAGGTTAAAAGGAATCCAACCTTATAGCTTATATCTGCTATACTTAGGAATGAACGCATTCTAACTGAATGCCTCTATGTTCATATTACACATTCCCCAACCTCACTCGTGGCTTCATTTTAGCATTTAATTCAAATCCCAATCTCATTCGGGCCATGAAATTATCAAATAAGCACATTACATATGTGAAAACATGAATCATTTTTTTCCCCGACCGTTACTCGAACCTAAGACTTATGATTACTAAGTCAAGGCGCTACCACTACACCACAGTAGGTTAAAAGGAATCCAACCATATAGCTTATATCTGCTATACTTAGGAATGAACGCATTCTAACTGAATGCCACTATGTTCATATTACAGATTCCCCAACCTCACTCGTGGTTTCATTTTAGCATTTAATTCAAATCCCAATCTCATTCGGGAAATGAAATTATCAAATAAGCACATTACATATGTGAAAACATGAATCATTTTTTTACCCCGACCCGGACTCGAACCTAGGACTTATGATTACTAAGTCAAGGCGCTACCACTACACCACAGAAGGTTAAAAGGAATCCAACCTTATAGCTTATATCTGCTATACTTGGGAATGAACGCATTCTAACTGAATGCCACTATATTCATATTACAGATTCCCCAACCTCACTCGTGGCTTCATTTTAGCATTTAATTCAAATCCCAATCTCATTTGGGCCATGAAATTATCAAATAAGCACATTACATATGTGAAAACATGAATCATTTTTTACCCCAAACCTGACTCGAACCTAGGACTTATGATTACTAAGTCAAGGCGCTACCACTACACCACAGAAGGTTAAAAGGAACCCAACCTTATAGCTTATATCTGCTATACTTAGGAATGAATGCATTCTAACTGAATGCCACTATGTTCATATCACAGATTCCCGAACCTCACTCGTGGCTTCATTTTAGCATTTAATTCAAATTCCAATCTCATTCGGGCCATGAAATTATCAAATAGGCACATTACATATGCGAAAACATGAATCATTTTTTACCCCGACCCGGACTCGAACCTAGGACTAATGATTACTAAGTCAAGGCGCTACCACTACACCACAGAAGGTTAAAAGGAATCCAACCTTATAGCTTATATCTGCTATACTTAGGAATGAACGCATTCTAACTGAATGCCACTATGTTCATATTACAGATTCCCCAACCTCACTCGTGGCTTCATTTTAGCATTTAATTCAAATCCCAATCTCATTCGGGCCATGAAATTATCAAATAAGCACATTACATATGTGAAAACATGAATCATTTTTTACCCCGACCGGAACTCGAACCTAGGACTTATGATTACAAGGTCAAAGCCCTACCACTACACCACAGAAGGTTAAAAGGAATCCAACCTTATAGCTTATATCTGCTATACTTAGGAATGAACGCATTCTAACTGAATGCCAATATGTTCATATTACAGATTCACCAACCTCACTCGTGGTTTCATTTTAGCATTTAATTCAAATCCCAATCTCATTCGGGCCATGAAATTATCAAATAAGCACATTACATATGTGAAAACATGATTCATTTTTTACCCCGACCGGGACTCGAACCTAGGACTTATGATTACTAAGTCAAGGCGCTACAACTACACCACAGAAGGTTAAAAGGAATCCAACCTTATAGCTTATATCTGCTATACTTAGGAATGAACGCATTCTAACTGAATGCCACTATGTTCATATTACAGATTCCCCAACCTCACTCGTGGTTTCATTTTAGCATTTAATTCAAATACCAATCTCATTTGGGCCAAGAAATTATCAAATAAGCACATTACATATGTGTAAACATGAATCATTTTTTACCCCAACCGGGACTCGAACCTAGGACTTATGATTACTAAGTCAAGGCGCTACCACTACACCACAGAAGGTTAAAAGGAACCCAACCTTATAGCTTATATCTTCTATACTTAGGAATGAACACATTCTAACTGAATGCCACTATGTTCATATTACAGATTCCCCAACCTCACTCGTGGCTTCATTTTAGCATTTAATTCAAATCCCAATCTCATTTGGGCAATGAAATTATCAAATAAGCACATTACATATGTGAAAACATGAATCATTTTTTACCCCAACCGGGACTCGAACCTAGGACTTATGATTACTAAGTCAAGGCGCTACCACTACACCACAGAAGGTTAAAAGGAATCCAACCTTATAGCTTATATCTGCTATACTTAGGAATGAACGCATTCTAACTGAATGCCACTATGTTCATATTACAGATTCCCCAACCTCACTCGTGGCTTCATTTTAGCATTTAATTCAAATCCCAATCTCATTCGGGCCATGAAATTATCAAATAAGCACATTACATATGTGAAAACATGAATCATTTTTTACCCCAACCGGGACTCGAACCTAGGACTTATGATTACTAAGTCAAGGCGCTACCACTACACCACAGAAGGTTAAAAGGAATCCAACCTTATAGCTTATATCTGCTATACTTAGGAATGAATGCATTCTAACTGAATGCCACTATGTTCATATTACAGATTCCCCAACCTCACTCGTGGCTTCATTTTAGCATTTAATTCAAATCCCAATCTCATTCGGGCCATGAAATTATCAAATAAGCACATTACATATGTGAAAACATGAATCATTTTTTACCCGGACTCGAACCTAGGACTTATGATTACTAAGTCAAGGCGCTACCACTACACCACAGAAGGTTAAAAGGAATCCAACCTTATAGCATATATCTGCTATACTTAGGAATGAACGCATTCTAACTGAATGCTACTATGTTCATATTACAGATTCCCCAACCTCACTCGTGGCTTCATTTTAGCATTTAATTCAAATCCCAATCTCATTCGGGCCATGAAATTATCAAATAAGCACATTACATATGTGAAAACATGAATCATTTTTTACCCCGACCGGAACTCGAACCTAGGACTTATGATTACTAAGTCAAGGCCCTACCACTACACCACAGAAGGTTATAAGGAATCCAACCTTATAGCTTATATCTGCTATACTTAGGAATGAACGCATTCTAACTGAATGCCACTATGTT
Source organism: Halocaridina rubra (assembly GCA_037179515.1). Classification (NCBI taxonomy): domain Eukaryota; kingdom Metazoa; phylum Arthropoda; class Malacostraca; order Decapoda; family Atyidae; genus Halocaridina; species Halocaridina rubra. The sequence continues at coordinate 8,255 of JAXCGZ010007244.1, read as the reverse complement.
CATATTACAGATTCCCCAACCTCACTCGTGGCTTCATTTTAGCATTTAATTCAAATCCCAATCTCATTCGGGCCATGAAATTATCAAATAAGCACATTACATATGTGAAAACATGATTCATTTTTTACCCCGACCAAGACTCGAACCTAGGACTTATGATTACTAAGTCAAGGCGCTACAACTACACCACAGAAGGTTAAAAGGAATCTAACCTTATAGCTTATATCTGCTATACTTAGGAATGAATGCATTCTAACTGAATGCCACTATGTTCATATTACAGATTCCCCAACCTCACTCGTGGCTTCATTTTAGCATTTAATTCAAATCCCAATCTCATTTGGGACATGAAATTATCAAATAAGCACATTACATATGTGAAAACATGAATAATTTTTTACCCCAACCGGGACTCGAACCTAGGACCTATGATTACTAAGTCAAGGCGCTACCACTACACCACAGAAGGTTAAAAGGAATCCAACCTTATAGCTTATATCTGCTATACTTAGGAATGAATGCATTCTAACTAAATGCCACTATGTTCATATTACAGATTCCCCAACCTCACGCGTGGCTTCATTTTAGCATTTAATTCAAATCCCAATCTCATTCGGGCCATGAAATTATCAAATAAGCACATTACATATGTGAAAACATGAATCATTTTTTACCCCAACCCGGACTCGAACCTAGGACTTATGATTACTAAGTCAAGGCGCTACCACTACACCACAGAAGGTTAAAAGGAATCCAACCTTATAGCTTATATCTGCTATACTTAGGAATGAACTCATTCTAACTGAATGCCACTATGTTCATATTACAGATTCCCCAACCTCACTCGTGGCTTCATTTTAGCATTTAATTCAAATCCCAATCTCATTCGGGCCATGAAATTATCAAATAAGCACATAACATATGTGAAAACATGAATCATTTTTTACCCCAACCGGACCTCGAACCTAGGAGTTATGATTACTAAGTCAAGGCGCTACCACTACACCACAGAAGGTTAAAAGGAATCCAACCTTATAGCTTATATCTGCTATACTTAGGAATGAACGCATTCTAACTGATTGCCAATATGTTCATATTACAGATTCCCCAACCTCACTCGTGGCTTCATTTTAGCATTTAATTCAAATCCCAATCTTATTCGGGCCATGAAATTATCAAATAAGCACATTACATATGTGAAAACATGATTCATTTTTTACCCTGACCGGGACTTGAACCTAGGACTTATGATTACTAAGTCAAGGCGCTACCACTACACCACAGAAGGTTAAAAGGAATCCAACCTTATAGCTTATATCTGCTATACTTAGGAATGAACGCATTCTAACTGAATGCCACTATGTTCATATTACAGATTCCCCAACCTCACTCGTGGCTTCATTTTAGCATTTAATTCAAATCCCAATCTCATTCGGGCCATGAAATTATCAAATAAGCACATTACATATGTGAAAACATGAATCATATTTTACCCCGACCAGGACTCGAACCTAGGACTTTTGATTGCTAAGTCAAGGCGCTACCACTACACCACAGAAGGTTAAAAGGAATCCAACCTTATAGCTTATATCTGCTATACTTAGGAATGAACGCATTCTAACTGAATGCCACAATGTTCATATTACAGATTTCCCAACCTCACTCGTGGCTTCATTTTAGCATTTAATTCAAATCCCAATCTTATTCGGGCCATGAAATTATCAAATAAGCACATTGCATATGTGAAAATATGAATCATTTTTTACCCCGACCGGGACTCGAACCTAGGACTTATAATTACTAAGTCAAGGCGCTACCACTTCACCACAGAAGGTTAAAAGGAATCCAACCTTATAGCTTATATCTCCTATACTTAGGAATGAACGCATTCTAACTGAATGCCACTTTGTTCATATTACAGATTCCCCAACCTCACTTGTGGCTTCATTTTAGCATTTAATTCAAATCCCAATCTCATTCGGGCCATGAAATTATCAAATAAGCACATTACATATGTGAAAACATGAATCATTTTTTTGCCCCGACCGGGACTCGAACCTAGGACTTATGATTACTAAGTCAAGGCACTACCACTACACCACAGAAGGTTAAAAGGAATCCAACCTTATAGCTTATATCTGCTATACTTAGGAATGAACGCATTCTAACTGAAAGCCACTATGTTCATATTACAGATTCCCCAACCTCACTCGTGGCCTCATTTTAGCATTTAATTCAAATTCCAATCTCATTCGGGCCATGAAATTATCAAATAAGCACATTACATATGTTAAAACATGAATCATTTTTTTACCCCGACCAGGACTCGAACCTAGGACTTATGATTACTAAGTCAAGGCGCTACCACTACACCACAAAAGGTTAAAAGGAATCCAACCTTATAGCTTATATCTGCTATACTTAGGAATGAACGCATTCTAACTGAATGCCTCTATGTTCATATTACAGATTACCCAACCTCACTCGTGGCTTCATTTTAGCATTTAATTCAAATCCCAATCTCATTCGGGCCATGAAATTATCAAATAAGCACATTACATATGTGAAAACATGAATCATTTTTTTCCCCGACCGGGACTCGAACCTAAGACTTATGATTACTAAGTCAAGGCGCTACAACTACACCACAGTAGGTTAAAAGGAATCCAACCTTATAGCTTATATCTTCTATACTTAGGAATGAACGCTTTCTAACTGAATGCCACTATGTTCATATTACAGATTCCCCAACCTCACTCGTGGTTTCATTTTAGCATTTAATTCAAATCCCAATCTCATTCGGGCCATGAAATTATCAAATAAGCACATTACATATGTGAAAACATGAATCATATTTTACCCCGACCAGGACTCGAACCTAGGACTTTTGATTGCTAAGTCAAGGCGCTACTACTACACCACAGAAGGTTAAAAGGAATCCAACCTTATAGCTTATATCTGCTATACTTATTAATGAACGCATACTAACTAAATGCCACTATGTTCATATTACAGATTCCCCAACCTCACTCGTGGCTTCATTTTAGCATTTAATTCAAATCCCAATCTCATTCGGGCCATGAAATTATCAAATAAGCACATTACATATGTGAAAACATGAATCATTTTTTACCCCGACCGGGACTCGAACCTAGGACTTATAATTACTAAGTCAAGGCGCTACCACTTCACCACAGAAGGTTAAAAGGAATCCAACCTTATAGCTTATATCTGCTATACTTAGGAATGAACGCATTCTAACTGAATGCCACTTTGTTCATATTACAGATTCCCCAACCTCACTTGTGGCTTCATTTTAGCATTTAATTCAAATCCCAATCTCATTCGGGCCATGAAATTATCAAATAAGCACATTACATATGTGAAAACATGAATCATTTTTTTACCCCGACCGGGACTCGAACCTAGGACTTATGATTACTAAGTCAAGGCGCTACAACTACACCACAGTAGGTTAAAAGGAATCCAACCTTATAGCTTATATCTGCTATACTTAGGAATGAACGCATTCTAACTGAATGCCTCTATGTTCATATTACAGATTACCCAACCTCACTCGTGGCTTCATTTTAGCATTTAATTCAAATCCCAATCTCATTCGGGCCATGAAATTATCAAATAAGCACATTACATATGTGAAAACATGAATCATTTTTTTCCCCGACCGGGACTAAGACTTATGATTACTAAGTCAAGGCGCTACAACTACACCACAGTAGGTTAAAAGGAATCCAACCTTATAGCTTATATCTTCTATACTTAGGAATGAACGCTTTCTAACTGAATGCCACTATGTTCATATTACAGATTCCCCAACCTCACTCGTGGTTTCATTTTAGCATTTAATTCAAATCCCAATCTCATTCGGGCCATGAAATTATCAAATAAGCACATTACATATGTGAAAACATGAATCATTTTTTACCCCGACCAGGACTCGAACCTAGGACTTATGATTACTAAGTCAAGGCGCTACAACTACACCACAGTAGGTTAAAAGGAATCCAACCTTATAGCTTATATCTTCTATACTTAGGAATGAACTCATTCTAACTGAATGCCGCTATGTTCATATTACAGATTCCCCAACCTCACTCGTGGCTTCATTTTAGCATTTAATTCAAATCCCAATCTCATTTGGGCCATGAAATTATCAAATAAGCACATTACATATGTGAAAACATGAATCATTTTTTACCCCAACCGGGACTCGAACCTAGGACTTATGATTTCTAAGTCAAGGCGCTACCACTACACCACAGAAGGTTAAAAGAAACCCAACCTTATAGCTTATATCTGCTATACTTAGGAATGAATGCATTCTAACTGAATGCCACTATGTTCATATTACAGATTCCCCAACCTTACTCGTGGCTTCATTTTAGCATTTAATTCAAATCCCAATCTCATTCGGGCCATGAAATTATCAAATAAGCACATTACATATGTGAAAACATGAATCATTTTTTACCCCGACCCGGACTCAAACCTAGGACTTATGATTACTAAGTCAAGGCGCTACCACTACACCACAGAAGGTTAAAAGAAACCCAACCTTATAGCTTATATCTGCTATACTTAGGAATGAACGCATTCTAACTGAATGCCACTATGTTCATATTACAGATTCCCCAACCTCACTCGTGGCTTCATTTTAGCATTTAATTCAAATCCCAATCTCATTCGGGCCATGAAATTATCAAATAAGCACATAACATATGTGAAAACATGAATCATTTTTTACCCCAACCGGAGCTCGAACCTAGGAGTTATGATTACTAAGTCAAGGCGCTACCACTACACCACAGTAGGTTAAAAGGAATCCAACCTTATAGCTTATATCTGCTATACTTAGGAATGAACGCATTCTAACTGAATGCCAATATGTTCATATTACAGATTCCCCAACCTCACTCGTGGCTTCATTTTAGCATTTAATTCAAATCCCAATCTCATTCGGGCCATGAAATTATCAAATAAGCACATTACATATGTGAAAACATGATTCATTTTTTACCCTGACCGGGACTTGAACCTAGGACTTATAATTACTAAGTCAAGGCGTTACCACTACACCACAGAAGGTTAAAAGGAATCCAACCTTATAGCTTATATCTGCTATACTTAGGAATGAACGCATTCTAACTGAATGCCACTATGTTCATATTGCAGATTCCCCAACCTCACTCGTGGCTTCATTTTAGCATTTAATTCAAATCCCAATCTCATTCGGGCCATGAAATTATCAAATAAGCACATTACATATGTGAAAACATGAATCATATTTTACCCCGACCGGGACTCGAACCTAGGACTTATAATTACTAAGTCAAGGCGCTACCACTTCACCACAGAAGGTTAAAAGGAATCCAACCTTATAGCTTATATCTGCTATACTTAGGAATGAACGCATTCTAACTGAATGCCACTTTGTTCATATTACAGATTCCCCAACCTCACTCGTGGCTTCATTTTAGCATTTAATTCAAATCCCAATCTCATTCGGGCCATGAAATTATCAAATAAGCACATTACATATGTGAAAACATGAATTATTTTTTTACCCCGACCGGGACTCGAACCTAGGACTTATGATTACTAAGTCAAGGCACTACCACTACACCACAGAAGGATAAAAGGAATCCAACCTTATAGCTTATATCTGCTATAATTAGGAATGAACGCATTCTAACTGAAAGCCACTATGTTCATATTACAGATTCACCAACCTCACTCGTGGTTTCATTTTAGCATTTAATTCAAATCCCAATCTCATTCGGGCCATGAAATTATCAAATAAGCACATTACATATGTGAAAACATGATTTATTTTTTACCCCGACCGGGACTCGAAACTAGGACTTATGATTACTTAGTCAAGGCGCTACAACTACACCACAGAAGGTTAAAAGGAACCCAACCTTATAGCTTATATCTGCTATACTTAGGAATGAATGCATTCTAACTGAATGCCACTATGTTCATATTACAGATTCCCCAACCTCACTCGTGGCTTCATTTTAGCATTTAATTCAAATCCCAATCTCATTCGGGCCATGAAATTATCAAATAAGCACATTACATATGTGAAAACATGAATCATTTTTTACCCCGACCCGGACTCGAACCTAGGATTTATGATTACTAAGTCAAGGCGCTACCACTACACCACAGAAGGTTAAAAGGAATCCAACCTTATAGCATATATCTGCTATACTTAGGAATGAACGCATTCTAACTGAATGCCACTATGTTCATATTACAGATTCCCCAACCTCACTCGTGGCTTCATTTCAGCATTTAATTCAAATCCCAATCTCATTCGGGCCATGAAATTATCAAATAAGCACATTACATATGTGAAAACATGAATCATTTTTTACCCCGACCCGGACTCGAACCTAGGACTTATGATTACTAAGTCAAGGCGCTACCACTACACCACAGAAGGTTAAAAGGAATCCAACCTTATAGCATATATCTGCTATACTTAGGAATGAACGCATTCTAACTGAATGCCACTATGTTCATATTACAGATTCCCCAACCTCACTCGTGGCTTCATTTTAGCATTTAATTCAAATCCCAATCTCATTCGGGCCATGAAATTATCAAATAAGCACATTACATATGTGAAAACATGAATCATTTTTTACCCCGACCGGAACTCGAACCTAGGACTTATGATTACTAAGTCAAGGCCCTACCACTACACCACAGAAGGTTAAAAGGAATCCAACCTTATAGCTTATATCTGCTATACTTAGGAATGAACGCATTCTAACTGAATGCCACTATGTTCATATTACAGATTCCCCAACCTCACTCGTGGCTTCATTTTAGCATTTAATTCAAATCCCAATCTCATTCGGGCCATGAAATTATCAAATAAGCACATTACATATGTGAAAACACGATTCATTTTTTACCCCGACCAGGACTCGAACCTAGGACTTATGATTACTAAGTCAAGGCGCTACAACTACACCACAGAAGGTTAAAAGGAATCCAACCTTATAGCTTATATCTGCTATACTTAGGAATGAACGCATTCTAACTGAATGCCACTATGTTCATATTACAGATTCCCAACCTCACTCGTGGCTTCATTTTAGCATTTAATTCAAATCCCAATCTCATTTGGGCCATGAAATTATCAAATAAGCACATTACATATGTGAAAACATGAATCATTTTTTACCCCAACCAGGACTCGAACCTAGGACTTATGATTACTAAGTCAAGGCGCTACCACTACACCACAGAAGGTTAAAAGGAATCCAACCTTATAGCTTATATATGCTATTCTTAGGAATGAATGCATTCTAACTGAATGCCACTATGTTCATATTACAGATTCCCCAACCTCACTCGTGGCTTCATTTTAGCATTTAATTCAAATCCCAATCTCATTCGGGCCATGAAATTATCAAATAAGCACATTACATATGTGAAAACATGAATCATTTTTTACCCCGACCCGGACTCGAACCTAGGACTTATGATTACTAAGTCAAGGCGCTACCACTACACCACAGAATGTTAAAAGGAATCCAACCTTATAGCTTATATCTGCTATACTTTGGAATGAACGCATTCTAACTGAATGCCACTATGTTCATATTACAGATTCCCCAACCTCACTCGTGGCTTCATTTTAGCATTTAATTCAAATCCCAATCTCATTCGGGCCATGATATTATCAAATAAGCACATTACATATGTGAAAACATGAATCATTTTTTACCCCGACCGTAACTCGAACCTAGGACTTATGATTACTAAATCAAGGCGCTACCACTACACCACAGAAGGTTAAAAGGAATCCAACCTTATAGCTTATATCTGCTATACTTAGGAATGAACGCATTCTAACTGAATGCCAATATGTTCATATTACAGATTCCCCAACCTCACTCGTGGCTTCATTTTAGCATTTAATTCAAATCCCAATCTCATTCGGGCCATGAAATTATCAAATAAGCACATTACATATGTGAAAACATGATTAATTTTTTACCCTGACCGGGACTTGAACCTAGGACTTATGATTACTAAGTCAAGGCGCTACCACTACACCACAGAAGGTTAAAAGGAATCCAACCTTATAGCTTATATCTGCTATACTTAGGAACGAACGCATTCTAACTGAATGCCACTATGTTCATATTACAGATTCCCCAACCTCACTCGTGGCTTCATTTTAGCATTTAATTCAAATCCCAATCTCAATC
>JAXCGZ010007243.1:0-11416 GCA_037179515.1 Halocaridina rubra | reverse complement strand
TCTTTTTTTATGAGTGTTACACCGGGACAGACAGAGACTGCCCTCATCAACAAAGGCCTGGGTACGAGAAAATACCAAGACGGAGGAAAAGAAAAAGTCAAAGGACAAGGCAGAGATGAGGTAATGTCACACAAAGGACAATGACAGACAGAAAAAAAACAAAGTACAGAGGACCCAGAGATATGGAGGACTAGGCTCTGAGATGACGATAAATATGCTTTTTGAAGGATGAAAGGTTAAAAGAATTGGGAAAGACAGAAGGAGGAAGAGAGTTCTACAGTTTGGAGGTAGATGGGAAGAAGCAGTCGCTGCACCGACGAACCCGCTAGCTACAAATCTCCACACAGTACCTGTGAGATGTGAGATGAGGCCGCTTGGCGAGTGTTATGCGACCTCGAGTAGCGATGGAAGTAGTAACGACATAATAGCAAAGATTGAGAGAATCCAAATTAGAAGTAAGAGAAGGATCATTAATGAGTCTGACTACCTTAGATTCAACTCTATCAAGAAGGTACGTATAAGAAGAAGCATCCCTGATATGTGAGCAGTATTCTAGGCATGGACGGAGAAGACCTTTGTAAATTTTAAGTAATTGTAAAAAGGAAAAGTAATGACAAAACGAAACAAAACCCCAAATTTTTTGGATGACGATCTAGAAATTTGGATTATGTGATTCTTCCATAGATGGTATATAGATTCTATATATGTTGATAGAGTTAAGAGGGTAAATTTCATTAGTTTTGAAGTCAATAGGATTATCAGGAGGCGAAGAAGATAAAGAGATAGCCAGAACTGTGTCTTGGAGGCATTGAATTTAACAAAATTTTGAGTGCTCCACTCAGATGCTCTCTGCAAATCGGACTTAAGAGTAGAAGAAAGAGTGATACGAGACTGATTATGAGCAACAGATGAAGTCTGTGAAGAAAAGGCTGAGATAAAGTGAACGGTAGAATCACCAGCAAAGGCATGAAGAAGAGAGGAGGATGGGGATTGTTGAAAATCATTGATGAAGAGAAGGAAAAGGGTAGGTGAAAGAACAGAGCCCTGTGGAACACCACTGGCAATATAAAAAGGGCACGATGTTGCGACATCAACAACTACAGATATAAAACGGTCAGAAAGAAAACTGGAAATCAGAAAACAGAAAGACAGGGTAAAGCCATAGGCAGGGAGTTTGGCCAACAGAGCCTTGTTTCAGACTCATTCAAAATCCTTTGAGATATCAAGGGCAACGACAAAGGATTCCCCATAGTTCCTCAGAGAAGATGTCCTTACTTGAGCAAGATAGGAAAGGAGATCACCAGTGGATCTTGCCTTGTGGCAGCCGTACTGGTGATCGGAGATAAGTGAGTTAGATTCAAGGCGTTTCAAGAAGTGAGTATTAAGCAAAGTTTCGAAAACTTTAGCAATAGAGGAGGTTAGGGCAATAAGTCAGTAGTTAGAAGGAATTGAGCGGTCATCTTTCTTAGGAACAGGTTGATCTAGAGCATGCATCCATGATGAAGGATATATACAGGTGACAAAATGAGGGAAAAAAGATGGTAAAGCACAGGAGCCAGTTCATCTGCAAACTCCTTAAGGAGCCTTGCAGGGATACCATCGGTACCAGATGCCTTGTTCGTCTGTAGTGAGCAAAGAACCTTATTAACTTTGCATGAAGAAAGGATAAGGGAGGGCATAGGGTTAGAGAGGGGTAAAGATTTATGAACAGGTGCGCTGGAATCATTTATACATGAGTTGGCAGAAAAATGAGAGCCAAAGAGAGTGGCTTTGTCAATGAGAGAGCAAGCTATAGAACCATCAGAACGAATGAGAGGAGGAAAACTTGAGTTACAGAAGTTTTTGGATAGTTTTTTGTCTAAGGACCAGAAGCATTTGTCAGAGGGAGAGGAGTTAAAGTCATCAACTTTCCTTATTATAAAGGAACCCTTAGACCTTCAAATCTGAGCAGTACAGCGATTCCAAGCTACAAAACAAGAAGAGCGAGTTAAACCTGAAGGAGAGGCTTGGTAAGATAGGTGTGCCCGATTCCTAGTCTGGATAGTCTTGAGCAGGTACGGTCAAACCAAGATTTAGGGGAGGAGAAAGTTTTTGTAGAAGAGGGGATGTATGCCTCCATTCCCGTGGTCATGATCTCGACAACTTTTAGAGCTGCCCGAGCAGGGTTGCGGGACCAAAAGCAGTAGTCATCCCATGGGAAGTCAAAGGGAAAGTTACGCAAATTTTCATGTTGGGTACGCTCAAAGTGCCAAAGGTGGCGCTGAGTAGGAGGGATTGGTGGAGGGGGAGCGAAATGAAAGAGACTGAGATTATAGAGTGGTAAGATTTACCAAGAGGGGAAAGCACAGAATAAGAGTGGTTTGAAGGGTTAGAATTAAAAAATAGGTCAAGAGTGTTTGCAGTATATTCGTGACGATCATGAATGCCCGTAAGATGTTTGATAATTTGCTCCAGATCGTGAGTAATAGAGTTGGCAAGGGCCTCGCTCCCTCCCACATCAGTGTGAAAAGAATGAACCCACTCACTGTGGTGTACATTGAAGTCTCCAATGTATAGAAGTTCAGCATGTGGGTGAGAAGATAGCAAGGACTCATGACACGAGGACAGATATTCAAAGAAAGACACAAACTAGGTGGAATTTTGAAAACAGTAGCAGAAGCAAAGGAATATAGTAGTAGTGGAGAGATAGACTTTTAGCAAAGGAACATCAAAGTCAGGAGATGCAATGTCCATGAGCCTCTCAGTAGGAGTGTTAGTGTTGCAGTAAGCACAGACCCCACCTTTGGAACGAAAACGAGTTTACAGATTATAGTGAGAGATTTGGAATGTGTTAGCGGAAGCATGTATAGACAGCTGGGTATCAGATAGGAGGAGGAGGTTAGGGAGGAAAGTGCCCAAATGATGTTCCACAGATGAAAGATAGAGTTCAGCCCATGAATGTTTGAATAGTGAAGAGTGAAAGAAGCAAATCTATTGGGAGGTGCACGGTTATGGGCAGAGCCATTACTACCACCAGGCATGTCTGCCCTCAAGCCAATAGTGGAGTCAACACAATCCCCGGAGATTCTTCACACCCCTCTATGCCAGCTACTGGGGGCCATTAGGTGTGGACCTTCCATAAATAATAGCAAATGAGAAGAAAAAAGAAAGAAAAAGAGACTGATGTGGGAATGTTGTGCCTTGGCACATGTAATGGAATAGCAAGAGATGTGTAATTAATACGCCAGAATATTCAGTGTGGATGTAGGCATGAGGAAAGAACTGTCCTGAAGGAAGACTCAATCCGGAACTGTCTGGACCAGTCCTAGTTGCATCCTAATACCTTCTGTCGTAGTATTTGAAAGCGGAGGGGAAAAATAAGAATAAAAACCAATGCAGGCACGAAAAAACCTTAATTGATTTACCGACTAGTTTTGGAGGACAGTTACAACTCTGTCATCAGATAACTACAAAAAGAATAGAAATAAATTTAAAATTATTTGCACAGACCATAAAAAGAATTGCATTGGTAATAGCAATAATAAAAACTTGATACTTTATTCAACAGAATAAAAATAACATAAATAGATAATAATTTAAGGCAAGTGTAGAGGCTATCATGCGCAGTTTAAGAGGGAATTGAGTTGGGAAGAATAAATTTTTTTATTATAATGCCTTAATGAGAAACACAATAGACTGGTTGAACTGTCATTGCTACACAAAGATGTTTTTTCTCTAAAGATATACAGAGTCTCAGCAGTGGAGAGTTCCATTTCTGTAGATTTAGTGGCGAGAACTGAAAACTGACAGTTTATTGGGTGATCATGGTCATGGGAGTGGTTTCTAATAGCACTAAATGCTTGTTTATCTAAAGGTCTATTGCTTCTTGTGTATATCCCCAAATGTTCACATATGCAAATTGCTAGTTGGCATTTAGTTCTTCTTATATAACTTGCATTGCAGCCATCACAATTATATATGTATATTACTAATGACTTCAGTCCCAGAGGCACAGCCTCTTTGATCTTAAAGAGACTTTTTAGGGCATATTTGGAATGAAATATTACTCTAACTTTTAATCGAGGATAAAATTCTATTATTAATATTGTCATTTATTTTTCAAAGAAAAGTTACGGGCACCTGTAAATGTGATGGGAAAGGACATGATTTCTCTATCAGGGGATATTTTTATATTTTTTGGAATGAAATATTTATTAAGTTTTCTCCCTATTTAATGACTCCTTAAATAAATAGCAAAAAACATTACTATACAATAGTTTTCTAAGAAACTAAATTTCAAAATTGACAGTTGAATAATCAGAGCAAATATGGAGGGCTCGAGGTATTAATGGGGCTGCCAAATTTCTTTCATACTGAGCAGGAATGAAGGATGAGAACTTTGTGGTAAGGCCGGTGAAGGTAGGTTTCCTATAAACCAGGAATTTTCTATGGATTGCCTAAAATATATAAGCTTGGATGTCTCTTTAGACCGATTATGCCTGCAATTGGCTCTCTTAACTATCGCCTTTCCCAATATCTCTTACCCTTCCTTACACCTCTAACAGTCAATCAATATACAGTTTAAGATTCTTACTTTTACTAAGGAGATTTCTAATTTTAAAAATGGAGAATGTGCTATGGCTAGTTTTGACATCAAATCTCTGTTTACAAATATCCCCTTACAAGAAGCTATTGACATAGCAACGGCTAACATTTTTCCACCACCAAGATCAAGTTCATAATCTAAATAAGCAAATATTCATAAAATGTTTCATATTGAATGACCAAACGTTCACTCAGACTGATGGTGTAGCAATGGGTAACATCTTAGAACCCTTTCTTGCAAACCTATTTTTCTCTCATCATGAAAACACGTGGCTCAATGACTGTCCTATCCAGTTCAAGCCAGTATATAGATGACACAGTCTTTGTTTTTAACTCTCGAGGCTATATTCCTCTGTTTTTTAAATTATTTGAATTTCAAGCACGCAAATAAAGAGTTTATGATCGAAAACAAATAATAGGAAACTTTCTTCCTTGAATATTATGATAAGTCATGATAACGATACTTTCAGTGCTTCAGTTTATAGGAAACATACCTTCACCGGCCTTGCAACAAAGTTTTCATCCTCCATCCTTATTCGGTATAAAAGAAATTTGGTAACTGCATCGATAACTTGAGCCTTCCGTATATACTCTGATTATCTAGTTGTCAATTCGGAAATCCACTTTCTATATACGAAGAACTCAACGCCAACTAGCAGTTAGCAAATTTGAGTATTTTGGGATCCCAATAAGAAGCAAGAGACCATAAGGAAAACAAACAATTAGTGCCATTAGAAACCACGCCTATGACCATGATCACCCTATACACATATATTCTTTTTCAGTTCTCGACACTATATATACTAAAATAGAGCTCTCCATTGCTGAATCTCTGTATACTTTAGAGAAAAGCCATTACAGTGTTTCAGTGATACATACATATATATATATATATATATATATATATATATATATATATATATATATATATATATATATATATATATATATATATATATATATATATATATATATATAGATATATAGATATATAGATATATATATATATATATATATATATATATATATATATATATATATATATATATATATATATATATATATATATATATATATATATATATATATATACAGATATATATATATATATATATATATATATATATATATATATATATATATATATATATATATATATATATATATATATATATATAATATATATATATATATATATATATATATATATATATATATATATATATATATATATATATATATATATATATATATATATATATATATATATATATATATATATATATATATATATATATATATATATATATATATATATATATATATAGATATATATATATATATATATATATATATATATATATATATATATATATATATATATATATATATATATATATAGATAGATAGATAGATATATATATATATATATATATATATATATATATATATATATATATATATATATATATATATATATATATATATATATATATATATATATATATATATATATATATATATATATATATATATATATATATATATATATATATATATATATATATATATATATATATATATATATATATATATATATATATATATATATATATATATATATGTGTGTGTGTGTGTGTGTGTGTGTGTGTGTGTAAATTTTTTTTTCTTTAAGAGTGTGACACCGGGACAGGCAGAAACTGCCCTCATCAACAAAGGCCCAGGCACGAGAAAATACCAAAACGAAGGAAAAGAAAATGGTTAAGGGCAAGGCAGAGATGAGGTAATGTCACACAAAGGAAAACGACAGACAGAAAAAAACAGTCAAAGTAAAGAGGACCCAGAGATATGGAGGGCTAGGCTCTGAGATGACGATAGATCTGCTTTTTGAAGGATGAAATGTCATAAGAATTAGGAAAGACAGAAGGAGGAAGAGAGTTCCAGAGTCTGGAGGTAGATGGGAAGAAGCAGTCGCTGCACCGACCAATACGCGAGCTACAAATATCCACACAGTACCTGTGAGATGAGGCCGCTTGGCGAGTGTTACGCGGCCTCGGCAGTGGAGGAGGGATGCAACTCGCCAACTCATCAGAGCAGCGATGGAAGTAGTAGCGATAGAAAAGCGAAAAGGAAGATACCTTACGACGAAGAGAGAGAGAATCCAAGTTAGAAGTAAGAGAAGGATCATTAATGAGTCTGACTGGCTTAGATTCAACCCTGTCAAGAAGATAAGTAAAGGAAGAAGCACCCCAGATGTGTGAGCAGTATTCTAAGCAGGGGCGGATAAGGCCTTTATAAATTTTAAGTAACTGCAATGAGGAAAAGTAATAACGAAAACGAAACAATACCCCCAATTTTTTGGATGAAGATTTAGAAATTTGGATTTTGTGATTCCTCCAAGACAAGTTAGAGGCTATATGAATTCCAAATATATTGATAGAGTTAAGAAGGTAAATTTCATTAGTTTCGAAGACAATAGGGTTATCAGGAGGAGAAGAAGATAAAGCAATAGCCAGAAACTGTGTCTTGGAGACATTGAATTTAACTAAATTTTGAGTGCCCCATTCAGATACTCTCTGCAAATCGGAGTTAATAGTAGAAGAAAGAGTGATACGAGATTGATTACGAGTAACAGATGAAGGTTGTGAAGAAAAGGCAGAGGAAAAGTGAAGGGTAGAATCATCGGCAAAGGCATGAAGAAGAGAGGAAGATGGGGATTGTAGAAGATCATTGATGAAGAGAAGGAAGAGAGTAGGTGAAAGAACAGAGCCCTGTGGAACACCA
The DNA here is from genome assembly GCA_037179515.1 of Halocaridina rubra. Classification (NCBI taxonomy): domain Eukaryota; kingdom Metazoa; phylum Arthropoda; class Malacostraca; order Decapoda; family Atyidae; genus Halocaridina; species Halocaridina rubra. The sequence continues at coordinate 4,048 of JAXCGZ010007243.1, read as the reverse complement.
CTGGAAACAGAGAAAGGGTTAGATGTCGCGCCATCAACAACTACAGATATAAAACAGTCAGTAAGAAAACTGGGAATCAGAGAACAGAAAGAAGGAGTAAAGCCATAGGCAGGGAGTTTGGCCAACAGAGCCTTGTGCCAGACTCTGTCAAAAGCCTTAAAGATATCAAGGGCGACGACAAAGGATTCACCATAGTTCCTCAGTGAAGATGACCATACATGAGTAAGATAGGACAGGAGATCACCAGTGGATCTTGCCTTGCGGAAGCCGTACTGGTGATCGGACATAAGTGAGTTAGATTCAAGGCGTTTCAAGAAGTGAGCATTGAGCAAAGTTTCGAAAACTTTAGCAATAGAGGAGGTTAGATCAATAGGTCGGTAGTTAGAAGGAATAGAGCAGTCACCCTTCTTAGGAACAGGTTGATCTAGAGCATGCTTCCAAGATGAAGGATAGATACTGGTTGACAGAATGAGGTGAAAAAGACGGCAAAGCACAGGAGCCAGTTCATCTGCAAACTCCTTAAGGAACCTTGCAAGGATACCATCGGGACCAGATGCCTTGTTTGTCTTTAGTGAGCGAAGAACCTTATGAACTTTGCTTGAAGAAAGGATAAGGGAGGGCATAGGGTTAGAGAGGAGAAAAGACTGAGGAACAGGTGCGCTGGAATCGTTGATAGAAGAGTTGGCAGAAAAATGAGAGCCAAAGAGAGTGGCTTTGTCAGTGGGAGAGCAAGCTACAAAACCATCAGAACGAATGAGAGGGGGAAAGCTGGAGTTACAGAAATTTTTGGAGAGGTTTTTGGCTAAGGACCAGAAGCATTTGTCAGTGGAAGAGGAGTTAAGGTCATCAACTTTCCTTCTTATAAAGGAAGCCTTAGACCTTCGAATCTGTGCTGCGCAGCGTTTCCTAGCTACAATAAAAGCAGAGCGAGTTAAATCGGAAGGAGAGGCTTGGTAAGATCGGTGAGCCTGATTCCTAGCCTGGATAGCCATGGAGCAGGGACGGTCAAACCAAGGTTTAGGGGGAGAGAAAGTTTTTGTAGAAGAGGAGATGTACGCCTCCATATATATATATATATATATATATATATATATATATATATATATATATATATATATATATATATATATATATATATATATATATATATATATATATATATATATATATATATATATATATATATATATATATATATATATATATATATATATATATATATATATATATATATATATATATATATATATATATATATATATATATATATATATATATATATATATATATATATATATATATATATATATATATATATATATATATATATATATATATATATATATATATATATATATATATATATATATATATATATATATATATATATATATATATATATATATATATATATATATATATATATATATATATATATATATATATATATATATATATATATATATATATATATATATATATATATATATATATATATATATATATATATATATATATATATATATATATATATATATATATATATATATATATATATATATATATATATATATATATATATATATATATATATATATATATATATATATATATATATATATATATATATATATATATATATATATATATATATATATATATATATATATATATAGATATAATATATAAATAATATATATAATAAAAAATAAATATAAAAAATAATATATATATATATATATATATATATATATATATATATATATATATATATATATATATATATATATATATATATATATATATATATATATATATATATGTGTGTGTGTGTGTGTGTGTGTGTGTGTGTAAATTTTTTTTTCTTTAAGAGTGTGACACCGGGACAGGCAGAAACTGCCCTCATCAACAAAGGCCCAGGCACGAGAAAATACCAAAACGAAGGAAAAGAAAATGGTTAAGGCCAAGGCAGAGATGAGGTAATGTCACACAAAGGAAAACGACAGACAGAAAAAAACAGTCAAAGTAAAGAGGACCCAGAGATATGGAGGGCTAGGCTCTGAGATGACGATAGATCTGCTTTTTGAAGGATGAAATGTCATAAGAATTAGGAAAGACAGAAGGAGGAAGAGAGTTCCAGAGTCTGGAGGTAGATGGGAAGAAGCAGTCGCTGCACCGACCAATACGCGAGCTACAAATATCCACACAGTACCTGTGAGATGAGGCCGCTTGGCGAGTGTTACGCGGCCTCGGCAGTGGAGGAGGGATGCAACTCGCCAACTCATCAGAGCAGCGATGGAAGTAGTAGCGATAGAAAAGCGAAAAGGAAGATACCTTACGGCGAAGAGAGAGAGAATCCAAGTTAGAAGTAAGAGAAGGATCATTAATGAGTCTGACTGGCTTAGATTCAACCCTGTCAAGAAGATAAGTAAAGGAAGAAGCACCCCAGATGTGTGAGCAGTATTCTAAGCAGGGGCGGATAAGGCCTTTATAAATTTTAAGTAACTGCAATGAGGAAAAGTAATAACGAAAACGAAACAATACCCCCAATTTTTTGGATGAAGATTTAGAAATTTGGATTTTGTGATTCCTCCAAGACAAGTTAGAGGCTATATGAATTCCAAATATATTGATAGAGTTAAGAAGGTAAATTTCATTAGTTTCGAAGACAATAGGGTTATCAGGAGGAGAAGAAGATAAAGAGATAGCCAGAAACTGTGTCTTGGAGGCATTGAATTTAACTAAATTTTGAGTGCCCCATTCAGATACTCTCTGCAAATCGGAGTTAAGAGTAGAAGAAAGAGTGATACGAGATTGATTACGAGTAACAGATGAAGGTTGTGAAGAAAAGGCAGAGGAAAAGTGAAGGGTAGAATCATCGGCAAAGGCATGAAGAAGAGAGGAAGATGGGGATTGTAGAAGATCATTGATGAAGAGAAGGAAGAGAGTAGGTGAAAGAACAGAGCCCTGTGGAACACCACTGGAAACAGAGAAAGGGCTAGATGTCGCGCCATCAACAACTACAGATATAGAACGGTCAGTAAGAAAACTGGGAATCAGAGAACAGAAAGAAGGGGTAAAGCCATAGGCAGGGAGTTTGGCCAACAGAGCCTTGTGCCAGACTCTGTCAAAAGCCTTAGAGATATCAAGGGCGACGACAAAGGATTCACCATAGTTCCTCAGTGAAGATGACCATACATGAGTAAGATAGGACAGGAGATCACCAGTGGATCTTGCCTTGCGGAAGCCGTACTGGTGATCGGACATAAGTGAGTTAGATTCAAGGCGTTTCAAGAAGTGAGCATTGAGCAAAGTTTCGAAAACTTTAGCAATAGAGGAGGTTAGAGCAATAGGTCGGTAGTTAGAAGGAATAGAGCAGTCACCCTTCTTAGGAACAGGTTGATCTAGAGCATGCTTCCAAGATGAAGGATAGATACTGGTTGACAGAATGAGGTGAAAAAGACGGCAAAGCACAGGAGCCAGTTCATCTGCAAACTCCTTAAGGAACCTTGCAGGGATACCATCGGGGCCAGATGCCTTGTTTGTCTTTAGTGAGCGAAGAACCTTATGAACTTTGGGTGAAGAAAGGATAAGGGAGGGCATAGGGTTAGAGAGGAGTAAAGACTGAGGAACAGGTGCGCTGGAATCGTTGATAGAAGAGTTGGCAGAAGAATGAGAGCCAAAGAGAGTGGCTTTGTCAGTGGGAGAGCAAGCTACAAAACCATCAGAACGAATGAGAGGGGGAAAGCTGGAGTTACAGAAATTTTTGTAGAGGTTTTTGGCTAAGGACCAGAAGCATTTGTCAGTGGAAGAGGAGTTAAGGTCATCAACTTTCCTTCTTATAAAGGAAGCCTTAGACCTTCGAATCTGTGCTGCGCAGCGTTTCCTAGCTACAATAAAAGCAGAGCGAGTTAAATCGGAAGGAGAGGCTTGGTAAGATCGGTGAGCCTGATTCCTAGCCTGGATAGCCATGGAGCAGGGACGGTCAAACCAAGGTTTAGGGGGAGAGAAAGTTTTTGTTGAAGAGGAGATGTACGCCTCCATATAT
>JAXCGZ010007242.1:0-11447 GCA_037179515.1 Halocaridina rubra | reverse complement strand
CAACACCACCACCACTAACACCACCAGCACAAAGAACACCACCACTCTCCATTGTACTAAGTTTGGTCAAGATTAGAGCTACTGGAAGCACGTCCTCACTGGATGAACCCAGGAACAAGGCTCGGTACTGAGTCCCCTATTATTCATCGTATATCTAAATGATCTGGATTCGGATATCAGTAGTAACCTAAGTAAATTCGCAGACGACACTAAAATAGGTAGAACTATAAATGGAAAAGAAGACATTCATGCTTTACAGGAAGATCTAAATAGGTTATCTGAATGGTCGGACAAATGGCAAATGGAATTTAATGTTGAAAAATGTAAAGTAGTTAAAATGGGTACTATAAAAGACAATACTAGTTATAAGCTAAATAACCATGAAATCATGAGTTCTCAGTGTGAAAGGGATTTGGGAGTTCTTGTGAGTAGTAGTCTTAAGCCAAGAGAGCAATGCACAGCAGTCAGAAATAAAGCAAACAGAATTTTAGGATTTATCTCAAGAAGCGTCAGCAATAGGACGGAAAAAGTTATTTTGCAGCTCTATCTTGCATTAGTTAGGCCCCATTTAGATTATGCTGTGCAATTCTGGTCACCCTATTATAGAATGGAAATTGAATCCTTGGAGAGAGTGCAGCGAAGAATGACCAAGATGATACACAATATCAGAAATCTACCATATGAGGACAGATTAAAAAAACTTAATCTACTTTCTCTAGAGAGGCGAAGAGTTAGGGGGGATATGATTGAAGTGTATAAATGGTTTAAAGGGATTAACAAGGGAGATATTAATAAAGTTTTAAAAATTCATGATCAAACCAGAACTCGTAATAATGGATTTAAGCTTGATAAATTTAGGTTCAGAAGGGAAATTGGTAAAAATTGGTTTGGTAATAGAGTAGCTGATGCATGGAACAAGCTTCCTAGTATGATAGTAAATGCCAATACCTTAGACACCTTCAAATGTAGATTAGATAGACATATGACAGAGGTAGGGTGGGTATGAATAGGTTAGTGCTTATTAGAAAAATCATAAAAAGAAAAATAGAATAAATAAGTAGAGTAGAATAGAATAGGTTAGACATGCTGAAAATACAATTCAAAAATGGAGCTGCCTCGTGTGTGCCAGTAGGCATGTTGCAGTGTCCTCTATTCTTATGTTCTTATGTCCCCTATTATTCATCGTATATCTAAATGATCTGGATTCGGATATCAGTAGTAACCTAAGTAAATTCGCAGACGACACTAAAATAGGTAGAACTATAAATGGAAAATAAGACATTCATGCTTTACAGGAAGATCTAAATAGATTATCTGAATGGTCGGACAAATGGCAAATGGAATTTAATGTTGAAAAATGTAAAGTAGTTAAAATGGGTACTATAAAAGACAATACTAGTTATAAGCTAAATAACCATGAAATCATGAGTTCTCAGTGTGAAAGGGATTTGGGAGTTCTTGTGAGTAGTAATCTTAAGCCAAGAGAGCAATGCACAGCAGTCAGAAATAAGGCAAACAGAATTTTAGGATTTATCTCAAGAAGCGTTAGCAATAGGACGGAAAAAGTTATTTTGCAGCTCTATCTTGCATTAGTTAGGCCCCATTTAGATTATGCTGTGCAATTCTGGTCACCCTATTATAGAATGGAAATTGAATCCTTGGAGAGAGTGCAGCGAAGAATGACCAAGATGATCCACAATATTAGAAATCTACCATATGAGGACAGATTAAAAAAACTTAATCTACTTTCTCTAGAGAGGCGAAGAGTTAGGGGGGATATGATTGAAGTGTATAAATGGTTTAAAGGGATTAACAAGGGAGATATTAATAAAGTTTTAAAAATTCATGATCAAACCAGAACTCGTAATAATGGATTTAAGCTTGATAAATTTAGGTTCAGAAGGGAAATTGGTAAAAATTGGTTTGGTAATAGAGTAGCTGATGCATGGAACAAGCTTCCTAGTAGGATAGTAAATGCCAATACCTTAGACACCTTCAAATGTAGATTAGATAGACATATGACAGAGGTAGGGTGGGTATGAATAGGTTAGTGCTTATTAGAAAAATCATAAACAGAAAAATAGAATAAATAAGTAGAGTAGAATAGAATAGGTTAGACATGCTGAAAATACAATTCAAAAATGGAGCTGCCTCGTGTGTGCCAGTAGGCATGTTGCAGTGTCCTCTATTCTTATGTTCTTATGTTCTTATTTAAACATGTACACATCACTTTATCGTCATCTGTGATATGGCCAATGGCTACTTCAATTGGTCCGACTTTTTCCTTAAATTTTGTTTGATAATGTTGATAAAACCCTTTAGGATTATCTTTAGCTTCTTCTGCTATTCTAACTTCGTATTTTCTTTTCGAATCTCTATCTTTTTAACTTCCCTGTTTAACTGTATATATTGCTGCCTCACCTGCTCTTCACCTCTTTTTAGTTTCCTGTATATTCCTCTTTTAATACCTATAAGATTCTTTATTCTATTGTTCATCCATTTAGGGTCATTTTTTCTTGATCTGCAATGTTTCATGGGAATATAGTCTCTCTGACTATTCTTAAGAGTCATGACAAAATTGTTATATTCCTCATCCAAATTTATATTAACTGACGGACTGCTGTTATTTCCTGTGAGAGAATTTAATGTATTGATCTTATCTTGTGATAATCCTTGGCATGTGGTACTCAAATTTCGGGGTAATCCGCTACCTGCGACCTGACTTGCTGGATTAACTACCCACATCTGTACCCCCAGAAATCCCTTCCCATACCTCACTAGACAATTTAGTTTTTAAGCCCTCAAAATCTCCTGCTCTAAAGTTTGGAACAATATTCTTATTTTCCTTTATAGTTTCCTTGAAAATTGTATTTTCCTCTCGCAAAGACTAAAGAGGCTTAAGGTTCTTGTATGATTGTGACACAAGGACGGGCCAAAAATATTTAAAGCTGCCCTCATGGGGCCTGGGCATGAAGTAAGCATAAAGTCAAGAAAAACAGAGATGGGAAGTATTGTGACTTGTCAGATGTGAAGGGATAGTAAGAGATGTGAAATCAATATTCAAACGTTTTCGGTGTTGATGAAGGCATAGAAAAAGAATCGTAACTGAAAGACGACTTCACATCGGACTGATCAGAACAGTCCTATTTAAGCCCAAAAGACCCTTCAGCTGTAGTATCACAACGGGTGGCTGTTGCCATGGGCCAACGTACCACGTGGATTGAATAGAACAGGAAAATAATAGGAAAATAAACAAGTTAAAAGTATTTTCCTGGTTAATATATCTGACGCTGTAACGCCGCATAATCTTCGTAAATATTTAAAAAATATAATAATAATAATAATAATAATAATAATAATAATAATAATAATAATAATAATAATAATAATAATAAAAATAACGCATAGCCATAAATTAAGATATTGCAAAACGAGTTTTTGTTTAGAGGAAAGGATGTACCCCGAAAATAGCAAATATAAATAAGACTGAAAATAAAATTTAGAAATAATTTTTATTATATTAACATTCATTTTAATCTGCATATTATTGATATTCTTTTCCGAATATCGAGATTCACCGATAGTATTCCCGAACGTTCATTGAAATTTGAAATTTGAATTTTCGAATAGATTATCCTCTATTCTTAATGTTCTTTAACTTAAATGTTTTGCTAAGAATAAAGTACAAAAAGATAACCCCATCACTTATGAAGAGAGTGAAAAAGTTTAATAAATTAAAAAAAAACTAATAATGAAGTAAGAGTTTAATATTTAAAGAATATAATAAGGGATACACTATTGTGGAAAAGGAAAAGCAAATTAAAATAGCTATAAATAAAATATTCATATGCTGTAAAATTATAAATAATTATAGATTTTTAAATACTATAATAGGATTATAATATGAAGCTAATAAAAACTAAATTATCTAATGAGGTATGGGAAGGGATTTCTGGGGTACAGATGTGGGCAGTTAATCCAGCAGGTCAGGTCGAAATTTGAGTACCACATGCCAAGGATTATCACAAGATAAGATCAATACATTAAATTCTCTCACAAGAAAGAATTTGGATGAGGAATATAACAATTTTGTCATGACTCTTAAGAATAGTCAGAGAGACTATATTCCCATGAAACATTGCAGATCAAGAAAAAATGACCCTAAATGGATGAACAATAGAATAAAGAATCTTATAGGTATTAAAAGAGGAATATACAGGAAACTAAAAAGAGGTGAAGAGCAGGTGAGGCAGCAATATATACAGTTAAACAGGGAAGTTAAAAAGATAGTTAGAGATTCGAAAAGAAAATACGAAGTTAGAATAGCAGGAGAAGCTAAAGAAAATCCTAAAGGGTTTTATCAACATTATCAAACAAAATTTAAGGAAAAAGTCGGACCAATTGAAGTAGCCAATGGCCATATCACAGATGATGATAAAGTGGTGTGTACATGTTTAAATGATTATTTCTTATCTGTATTTACCAATGAAAACTTGGAAAATATTCCGGAAGTAGAATCCATTTACAGAGACAGTCCCGATAAAATACTTAGTTCAATAAATATTACGAGAGAGGAGGTAATAAAAGAAATTGATAAATTAAAGGCTCATAAATCTCCGGGACCTGATGGAATATATGCTAGAATATTAAAGGAATGCAAGGAAGAGCTTAGGTGTCCTCTAACTGCATTATTTAATAATTCAATAAAATTAGGATCGGTACCCATGGAGTAGAAATTGGCAGATGTGGTACCAATATTTAAAAAAGGAGAACGTGTTAAAAAGAATAATTATAGGCCGGTAAGTTTAACGTCAACAGTGGGTAAGATTCTAGAATCCATAATTGCAAATAAAATAAGGGCACATCTAGAATTACACAGACTGATAAAACTTTCACAACACGGGTTTCTTAAGGGTTTTTCGTGCCTTACAAACTTACTGTCTTTTTATTCAAAAGTTTACGAGGCAGTAGATTGTGGCAAAGAATATGATACAATATATCTAGATTTTAGCAAAGCTTTTGATAGAGTTCCTCACAAAAGATTAGTTAAAAAGCTGGAAGCTCATGGTATAGGAGGAGCTGTTCTCAGATGGATCAAACAATGGTTAAAAGACAGAAAACAGAGGGTTTGCATAAATGGAGAGAAATCAGAGTGGGGCTCGGTTACTAGCGGGGTACCACAAGGCTCGGTACTGGGTCCCCTATTATTCATCGTATATCTAAATGATCTGGATTCGGATATCAGTAGTAACCTAAGTAAATTCGCAGACGACACTAAAATAGGTAGAACTATAAATGGAAAAGAAGACATTCATGCTTTACAGGAAGATCTAAATAGATTATCTGAATGGTCGGACAAATGGCAAATGGAATTTAATGTTGAAAAATGTAAAGTAGTTAAAATGGGTACTATAAAAGACAATACTAGTTATAAGCTAAATAACCATGAAATCATGAGTTCTCAGTGTGAAAGGGATTTGGGAGTTCTTGTGAATAGTAGTCTTAAGCCAAGAGAGCAATGAACAGCAGTCAGAAATAAAGCAAACAGAATTTTAGGATTTATCTCAAGAAGCGTCAGCAATAGGACGGAAAAAGTTATTTTGCAGCTCTATCTTGCATTAGTTAGGCCCCATTTAGATTATGCTGTGCAATTCTGGTCACCCTATTATAGAATGGAAATTGAATCCTTGGAGAGAGTGCAGCGAAGAATGACCAAGATGATACACAATATCAGAAATCTACCATATGAGGACAGATTAAAAAAACTTAATCTACATTCTCTAGAGAGGCGAAGAGTTAGGGGGGATATGATTGAAGTGTATAAATGGTTTAAAGGGATTAACAAGGGAGATATTAATAAAGTTTTAAAAATTCATTATCAAACCAGAACTCGTAATAATGGATTTAAGCTTGATAAATTTAGGTTCAGAAGGGAAATTGGTAAAAATTGGTTTGGTAATAGAGTAGCTGATGCATGGAAGAAGCTTCCTAGTATGATAGTAAATGCCAATACCTTAGACACCTTCAAATGTAGATTAGATAGACATAGGTAAGTCTCCCAAGGTCGGAGTAACCCATCCTCCGGATAAGTCTCGTTCTTTGGTAATTGTAGGGGATTCACTATGCAGATATGTAGACAGGAAACTCAGGCATAGAGTTAGAGGAAAATATTTTTTCCCTGGAGCAGGTATGAAGAAGGTGGGTGAGTCAATAAATAGCTGGATTGAGAAAAAAGATGTTGTTTGTTTGATAGCTGGGGGAAATGACGTGCAGGATGGTAGAAGTGAAGAGCTGATTAGGTTGTATAGACAAGCCCTGGATAAGATTAGGAAAAGGGGTGCAGTTCCTGTGATGTGTGGTATTCTCCCTAGGCTTAGCCAAAGTTCAGAGTGGTGGTCTCGAGCTATAGGAGTAAATGCTAGGATGAAAGTCTTCTGTCGGGAGAATAATATAGGTTTTATAGACGGGTGGGATCACTTCACTAGTCGTAAGCATATGTATGCAAGGGATGGAGTGCATCTTTCTAATTCAGGTGTCTCGGTATTGGCTGGTATGATAGACAGAGAGGTAGGGGGGTTTTGTTAGACACAAATAATGAAATGATTAATACTTGTGCAGAGAAATTAGTCAGTAAGGGTTCAGTAAATAGTGGGTCAAATAACTGGGAGTCTAAGGATAAGAACCATTTGTTACATAGAACAAATATTAACAAAAAGAATAGCCACAAGAAGGGTGAAGCTAGAGAAAGTTTAAAAGTATATTATACAAATAGCCGTAGTTTAGGTAACAAGATAGAAGAACTGAGAGCCATAGTATGTAGTGAGAGACCGGATATAATATGGATTAGTGAAAGTTGGATTAAATTAGAAAGCAAACACCTTAAAGCTGAGTACATAATTACAGGATATAAACTTTATAATGCTGATCGTAGTGCAGATAAAAGAGGGGGAGGGGTAATTATGTATATTAAAGATAGCCTCAGAAGCTGCATTAAGTCTGGAATTAAGACAAATCTAAATTCAGAATCCTTATGGGTTGAAATTAAAAATAATATAGAAAGTCTAGTTGTAGGAGTAGTCTACAGACCACCTGATCTAGATAATATAGAGTCGCAAGTTATATACGATGAAATTTCTAAAGTGAGCAGGTCAAATAGAGTTTGCATTGTAGGCGATTTTAATTTTAGACATATTAACTGGGAAACCATAACAGGTGATAGTATCTCTAAGGAGTTTTTGGAAGTAGTAGAAGACAATTTCCTTTCTCAGCATGTACATGAAGCAACACGGGGGGTGAATACACTAGATTTAGTTCTTAGTAATAGAGAGAATATGGTTACAAATTTAGAAGTTGGTGAAAAATTGGGCAACAGTGACCATGATTCCATTAGATTTAACATAATTTTCAAGGAAACTATAAAGGAAAATAAGAATATTGTTCCAAACTTTAGAGCAGGAGATTTTGATGGCTTAAAAACTAAATTATCTAATGAGGTATGGGAAGGGATTTCTGGGGTACAGATGTGGGTAGTTAATCCAGCAGGTCAGGTCGCAGGTAGCGGATTACCCCGAAATTTGGGTACCACATGCCAAGGATTATCACAAGATAAGATCAATACATTAAATTCTCTCACAGGAAAGAACAGCAGCCCGTCAGTTAATATAAATTTGGATGAGGAATATAACAATTTTGTCATGACTCTTAAGAATAGTCAGAGAGACTATATTCCCATGAAACATTGCAGATCAAGAAAAAATGACCCTAAATGGATGAACAATAGAATAAAGAATCTTATAGGTATTAAAAGAGGAATATACAGGAAACTAAAAAGAGGTGAAGAGCAGGTGAGGCAGCAATATATACAGTTAAACAGGGAAGTTAAAAAGATAGTTAGAGAGTCGAAAAGAAAATACGAAGTTCGAATAGCAGGAGAAGGTAAAGAAAATCCTAAAGGGTTTTATCAACATTATCAAACAAAATTTAAGGAAAAAGTCGGACCAATTGAAGTAGCCAATGGCCATATCACAGATGACGATAAAGTGATGTGTACATGTTTAAATGATTATTTCTTATCTGTATTTACAAATGAAAACTTGGAAAATATTCCGGAAGTAGAATCCATTTACAGAGACAGTCCCGATAATATACTTAGTTCAATAAATATTACGAGAGAGGAGGTAATAAAAGAAATAGATAAATTAAAGGCTCATAAATCTCCGGGACCTGATGGAATATATGCTAGAATATTAAAGGAATGCAAGGAAGAGCTTAGGTGTCCTCTAACTGCATTATTTAATAATTCAATAAAATTAGGATCGGTACCCATGGAGTAGAAATTGGCAGATGTGGTACCAATATTTAAAAAAGGAGAACGTGTTAAAAAGAATAATTATAGGCCGGTAAGTTTAACGTCAACAGTGGGTAAGATTCTAGAATCCATAATTGCAAATAAAATAAGGGCACATCTAGAATTACACAGACTGATAAAACTTTCACAACACGGGTTTCTTAAGGGTTTTTCGTGCCTTACAAACTTACTGTCTTTTTATTCAGAAGTTTACGAGGCAGTAGATTGTGGCAAAGAATATGATACAATATATCTAGATTTTAGCAAAGCTTTTGATAGAGTTCCTCACAAAAGATTAGTTAAAAAGCTGGAAGCTCATGGTATAGGAGGAGCTGTGCTCAGATGGATCAAACAATGGCTAAAAGACAGAAAACAGAGGGTTTGCATAAATGGAGAGAAATCAGAGTGGGGCTCGGTTACAAGCGGGGTACCACAAGGCTCGGTACTGGGTCCTCTATTATTCATCGTATATCTAAATGATCTGGATTCGGATATCAGTAGTAACCTAAGTAAATTCGCAGACGACACTAAAATAGGTAGAACTATAAATGGAAAAGGAGACATTCATGCTTTACAGGAAGATCTAAATAGATTATCTGAATGGTCAGACAAATGGCAAATGGAAGTTAATGTTGAAAAATGTAAAGTAGTTAAAATGGGTACTATAAAAGACAATACTAGTTATAAGCTAAATAACCATGAAATCATGAGTTCTCAGTGTGAAAGGGATTTGGGAGTTCTTGTGAGTAGTAGTCTTAAGCCAAGAGAGCAATGCACAGCAGTCAGAAATAAAGCAAACAGAATTTTAGGATTTATCTCAAGAAGCGTCAGCAATAGGACGGAAAAAGTTATTTTGCAGCTCTATCTTGCATTAGTTAGGCCCCATTTAGATTATGCTGTGCAATTCTGGTCACCCTATTATAGAATGGAAATTGAATCCTTGGAGAGAGTGCAACGAAGAATGACCAAGATGATACACAATATCAGAAATCTACCATATGAGGACGGATTAAAAAAACTTAATCTACATTCTCTAGAGAGGCGAAGAGTTAGGGGGGATATGATTGAAGTGTATAAATGGTTTAAAGGGATTAACAAGGGAGATATTAATAAAGTTTTAAAAATTCATGATCAAACCAGAACTCGTAATAATGGATTTAAGCTTGATAAATTTAGGTTCAGAAGGGAAATTGGTAAAAATTGGTTTGGTAATAGAGTAGCTGATGCATGGAACAAGCTTCCTAGTAGGATAGTAAATGCCAATACCTTAGACACCTTCAAATGTAGATTAGATAGACATATGACAGAGGTAGGGTGGGTATGAATAGGTTAGTGCTTATTAGAAAAATCATAAAAAGAAAAACAGAATAAATAAGTAGAGTAGAATAGAATAGGTTAGACATGCTGAAAATACAATTCAACAATGGAGCTGCCTCGTGTGTGCCAGTAGGCATGTTGCAGTGTCCTCTATTCTTATGTTCTTATGACAGAGGTAGGGTGGGTATGAATAGGTTAGTGCTTATTAGAAAAATCATAAAAAGAAAAACAGAATAAATAAGTAGAGTAGAATAGAATAGGTTAGACATGCTGAAAATACAATTAAAAAATGGAGCTGCCTCGTGTGATTACCTAATTGTGTTTACGGGAAAGAGCCTAAAGCTCGTATCTTCCCGTCTCCTGATCGGTTCCATTTTTAGACTTAGTGATACTTATCATACCTGTCCTTAAAACTATGGATTGAGATAGCATTAACTACCTCCTCGCTTAGCGAATTCCAATTATCAACTACTCTTACACTGAAAAAGTATTTCCTTACATCCTGCAAAGAAGTTTTCTTACGAAGCTTCAAACTATGACCTCTAGTTCTAGAGCCAGCCATATCGAAATATCGATCCCTATCCACTCTATCATAACCATGAAGGAATTTAAAGACTGTCACCATATCCCCCCTTACTCTTCTAGCTTCGAGTGATGGCAAGTCTAATTCCCTCAGCCTCTCATCATAACCGAGATTGCGTATTTCTGGCACCAGTTTTGTGGCATGTCTTTGAACTTTTTCAAGCTTAGCTATGTGTTTTTTCAAGTGCGGATTCCAAAAGGGGGCTGCATATTCGAGTTTTGGCCTCACATAGGTTACATAAATATTTCTGAACATTTCCTTGTCCATGTGCCTGAAGGCTACCCTTACATTTGATAAGAATGCATATGCTGCCCTTACTACGTCATTTATATGTATTTCTGGAGACAAATCTGCCAGTATGTTTACTCCTAGATCTCTCTCATTTTCTGTCTCTTGAAGTTGTACTCCAGCCACCGAGTAGTCAAGCTTGGGCCTTCTTGCACTTGTACCCATTCTCATTACCTTACATTTTGAGGTATTGAATTTCATTAGCCACTTTTCTGACCACTCATGCAGATTATTTAGATCCTCCTGAAGTTCTCTACCATTGTTCTCGTTTTTTACTTTCTTCACAATCTTTGCATTATCTGCAAACATATTCATGAATGAATTTACAGACTCTGGTAGGTCATTTACATATACAAGGAACAAAAGTGGCCCTAAAACTGAACCCTGTGGAACTCCACTACTAACTCTTCTCCATTCAGACACTGAGTGTCTTACTCTAACCCTCTGTTCCCTTCCTTCTCAGTAAGTTTTTATCCATTCCAAGACATTTCCACCTATTCTAGCCATTGATTGCAGCTTCCTAATAAGTCTCCCATGTGGAACAGTGTCAAACGCTTTCTGGAAGTCTAGGAATATGCAATCTGCCCAACCCTCTCTTTCCTGTAAGATTTGGCTTACCTCATCATAAAATTCTAATAAGTTTGTTACTGTTGATCTTCCTTCTCTGAAGCCATGTTGCCTCACTGACAAAAAGTTGAAGGATTCCAAGTGAAGAGAGATATGTTTCCTTAGTAGTGTGTGCCAGTAGGCATGTTGCAGTGTCCTCTATTCTTATGTTCTTATGACAGAGGTTGGGTGGGTATGAATAGGTTAATGCTTATTAGAAAAATCATAAAAAGAAAAACAGAATAAATAAGTAGAGTATAATAGAATAGGTTAGACATGGATGGGTTCATCCAGTGAGGACGTGCT
>JAXCGZ010007241.1:0-5000 GCA_037179515.1 Halocaridina rubra | reverse complement strand
TTGTGGCCGAGACCATATGCAGAGATGAGTGGTCAAAGACAAAACATTGGGAAACTTTTAAGGAACTATTCCTAATATATTTCATAGTGAGTCGAAGTGTGACCGGGGCTTTGAGTGAAAAAGCCTCTTGCCAAAAGTAAGTGTTGCCGGATCCAACCAAGAAGATGGCGATTCGTTGATTCCACGCGAGAGATGGAGAAGTTGCGGGAACCTCCTGCGCCCAGAAGAAAGAAGAACCCCTTCCTCCATTGCCTTCTGCCATGATGTTCTTCAAGAAAACCTCCTCAGCACAGATAAGTACTTGTAGTTTCTATCTAATGTGTAATGGGATCTTGCTAATAGAAATTGCAGTCGGTGGTCGCCGCCATTTTACTTTGTAGAGATACTTTGACTCAGCCAATCCGCCTATGAGGGGTGTGGCCCTAGTAAGTTAATAAAAGTAGAATTTCTGTACTCATTACTAACATGGATAATTTGCACTAATAGCTATAAGCAGTAATAAACTTCATTTTTTATATTATTTGAATAATATAATGAGAAATTGCATTTAAAGGGTGTTCCATTTATTTGTATTAACACCTAAGTTGATATTAAGAAGGCAAATGGATTGATTTTAATTGAAAAAGATTTAATATTTGACAAAGAATAAAAAATGAAAAGACAACAACAAAAATGTACGCGTAAAATCATTTTTATATTAATTTCATAAAGCGTAAGAAATCGAGTGATAAAATCCTTGCACCTGATTTCAAGGTTGTTTCTTTTTTTTATTTTTTTCGTGGTGTAATATTTGGCAAAATTTTTTTTTTTTTAACAGAGATGACAGATCGTTCTTTTAATGTTATTACTATGAAGAAATTTATATTACAATACGTGTGTGGCACTTCTTTTTGAAGAATAAGAAATTTTGTGATAATATTTAGATATGAGTTTTTTTATATTGCACTATGCAGGTGAAAATAAAAGTAAACTCGAGTGGATTCGTATTGTCCTGGAATAGGGGGTGGTTTTTCAGTGTCATCCTAACGTAGCTCTTCGCGGTAGATAGAGACCCAGGACTGGCGAGGCAGTCATGTGACCACGCGGCCCGACAGAGATTTCACCTCTACACTCCTTCAGAGTGGTAGGGGATGGGAAACCAACACGTGGTAAATAGAAGGGAAGTATGCAGAGAGTATGAGTTGAGAGTATGAACGAGTGTGAGAGAGAATGAGTATGAATGATTGGGGGTATAATGGGGGGTTTGCTCTAGTGGGTGAAATCGCGGGAAAGACCGTTGGGAAGCATGATTGGGGGAGTCTGCGAGGATAGTTCCCCTGCCCCACCAGGTCCTTCTGCATGCCATATTAGAGTATTTTTATGGGAGGTGATGAGCTGTTGCAATATCTATTGAGGGATATTTTTGAGAAAGTGATTCTCCACCTGACCAGATATGGTTGAGATGCCAAGTTTGTTTTATTTTTGTTTCGACCCCTACTCCGCCAATAAGATTGTTATTCGATTTCCGAGAATTCCAAGACAGATATTACGTGATAAAGGATGTGAATCTATAAATGATTCTTTATTTTCTTTTCTAGCTGCAGTATATACATTATTTGTCCGAAGGGATATGTTAGATTGATAAAATAAAACTTTGAAAGTTTTAGCCATGATAATGATTATCAAAATTATTTCAGCTTGGTCATGAAGAAAGGAGTGTCAATTCACAAGAAATGACAACAAGAATGTTACCCCGCCGTTTCCCTTATTTGAAAGAGACGAAGTTGATCCAGAAACCAAAGGAACAGGGGAGAAAAGAATGCCCATCTGCACATCTCCACGCAAAAGCTAGTCAGCTGCAACCCTGAAGGCAAACCTTGGGCAGTATAAGGGTAGGAGAAACAAAGAAATCAAAAAGGAGGGTAATAAAAATACCCATCCATGCATAAGTATGAGCAAACAAACAGAACAGTTATATGTCGAACTTCCCCCTGTCTCCTGAGGTAATTCTGTCGAATAGTAATTCAAAAAAATTCAAGTTTTAGTTAGTAGAAGAATATATATATTTTCTGTTCAATTGTTCATGTACAACTCCTTAAGAGATTATGAAACTTAAGCAAAATGCATTCTTTAAAGTTGCAAATGAAATATGATTTTTGTTTTTATTATTGCATACACAGAGGCAAACTTTTTATATTTTTTCAGATTCCCGTTTTTGTTATATAGTTCTTTTTGTATTGATGAAATCTTTAAAATCTTAATCCCTTTGATATATTATAACTTAAGAGGTTTGAAAAATACTATCTAGGGATAATTCTTGTTAATTACTATCATTGTTATGGAATTTATAATTACAATTGAGCTAATTAAAGTAATTGAAATTTTTAAAGATTATATGTTGAGTTTGAAATTTAGTAAATTAATAATACTTAATTCCTTTTAAGTTGATTAATACAAAAAGATATTTGTACTTTTGTTGATACTAGTAGAGATATTATCACATATGATTGTAGTATTTTGCTTTGATTCCATCAGGGGTATGTTGACATAGTGCGAGTGTGTGCTTCGACTCAACCCTCTGATTTACAGAAAAAGAGAAGATTGTCATGATAGACAAAGATGTGTATGCTTTTCAGTAAAGTCCTTTGCAATATTAAACAGAAAGGAATGGATTTATACTTCGATGTTTCTGCAGTTGTACACCAAGTTATTTTGTTTTTGTTTTTTTCTTATTAGATGTTAGAAAATGATTGCAGTTGCGCTCTTTCCCTTTGTATAGTAGGGCAGGAAGTTAAGTCATAAAGAAGGGCCCTACAAGCAAAAATTATGCTTTTTTTTAAAGAAAAATATATTTTCTCTCTCTCTCTCCTCTCTCTCTCTCTCTCTCTCTCTCTCTCTCTCTCTCTCTCTCACCTTTCTCTCTCTCTACTCTGAGACCGACATGTGCTCCTTCCGATGCTTAGAGAATGTTGTCGTCAATGATTCCTTTTTTTGTTTTTTTTTCCCGTGATGCTAGGCGATAATTGTGCCTACATTTTATTTTAGTTGATTGCTTTTTGCATGTTGTTATTGCATAAATGCTGATAGGACATCAGTAATACCGATTTTTGCATAACTATTTTTGCCACATATTGCAACTGTATAGAGTAGATAAAACTCCCATTGACAAGTTGGGCAACCCGAAAGATGCCGCTCATGCGCCATATATATATATATATATATATATATATATATATATATATATATATATATATATATATATATATATATATATATATATATATATATATATATATATATATATATATATATATATTATGACTGCAGGAATTCGAATAGTAAAAGAGACTGTGTTAGAATGAGCATTACTATGAAATATAAGTATACACCTCTGTTCTTACTTCTGAATGCCAGTCTCATTTGTATATATACTGCTATTCCTGATTTAGTGCTTTTATTTCATATTTATTATTTGAATTATGATCATGATTATTAGTATTGTTATTATTATGTTGGCTGTTATCATTGCTATCACTCAGTGGCCTTTTTCTAATTATTATTTTTGCAATGCAATCAGCAGTAATCTGAAGATTTGTATCTTTTATCTGAATTCATGCTTGATATTACTGTAGTCACTGCTAATAAGAACATTTCTTTAGTGGCTTTTCTCAGCATTTAATGATTGTTCTTTTTGATATCGATAGTAAAGTAATATTATGTATCAGTTTCTCAGCTAAGTCCTAAGTATCTTGGAATAATAATCTAATGGTGTAGATAAATGTGCAAGTAAAGAACATATTTTCAGGCAGCCCTGACCTGCAAGTTCTAAACGTCTTTAGATTTTGTTCTCTCTCAAACAAGTCCCTGTTGCCCATTGAATAGAGATTGTAAGCGCTTGCAGTTGCAGGGGAGGCGAAGTATGGCCTCGGATTACCAATATATGGCCATTGTTTGTACCCCGAAGTCATATGGAGCCTTGCTCACAACTGTATTAGTGACATTAGGTTCAAATTTTCGTCCTGAGAATTTACTTTATATATAGGTGTGTTTTTCAGCTACAGAAGAGAAAGCCGCTGTGACATTGCAGGTGTCCGAAAAGGGGTGGTTATAGTCAAGACCCACCTCAGGGATGGAATGAAGCCAGGCTGGAGGGGTTTTAGTATAGATGCATCGACGCCCTCCCTTTTTTATCTTGCCAGTCTCCAGGGAAGAAGAGGATTCGTGGTATGTGTACAAACCTGGGCCCGCAATGAGGAATATGGCGGGGAAGCGAAAAAGAGAGGAAACATGGATAGCGTTATGTAACGCCTAGCAAGAATTTCATGAACATGGGAGAAAAAACAGAAGTCTTTTAAAACATCCTAATAACGCCGTAGAAGCCACATAAACGAATTGATGAGATCCAAAGAAAGAGAAAATCTCCATAGTCCTCGACAGCGCCTGGAGGACATGAAGGAAGAAACGTTCCTCCAAGAACAGAAGAAAATAGTATTAAGTCCTAATTTTAAGTCAAATCAATGCCCCATAGTAACATGATAGGAAAAAAAATTATAGGATGAGGTTTCTCATAATAATTACCATACACAGATTGTGCATGCTAAGCCTACATTTATAATATTATGTTATTGACTATCGGATTTTAAATGTTCATAATGCTCTACATGATTTGTTTACTAATATTCTACATGATTCATATTTTTACTGTAACTAACCAAATTATGTAAATTTTTGGAAAAAAAAAGGAGAGATATAGATAAAGTAACGTGATCTAAACTGGCTTTTGATCTTAATTAATGTTTGATAAAGATTAATAATATACTGTATGTGACAGAGTGTTTCGCTCAATGTCAACAGAGGCTGTTAGATGCCTTATTAAATAAAATTAGTTACATAACTGTTATTTTTTAACTAAAAAAATTAATTCCCTTTAACATAACTGTTATTTTCTAACTAATAAAATAATTCCCACTTCTTGACTTTCGCAGATTATGATTATTTGCAATTTGTATTTTAGCTTATAG
>JAXCGZ010007240.1:10000-11545 GCA_037179515.1 Halocaridina rubra | reverse complement strand
TATATATATATATATATATATATATATATATAAAGTACTTGTTAATTTCGTGACCTAGACTGGTCACCTTTTCAAAGTACTTTGAGAAGGTGACCAGTTTAGGTCACGAAATTAATAAATACTATATATATATATATATATATATATATATATATATATATATATATATATATATATATATATATATATATATATGTATATGTATATGTATATGTATATGTATATGTATATGTATATGTGTATGTATGTGTGTGTGTGTGTGTGTATGTATGTATGTATGTATGTATGTATGTATGTATGTATGTATGTATGTATGTATGTATGTATGTATGTATGTATGTATGTATGTATGTATGCATGTATGCATGTATGCATGTATGCATGTATGCATGTATGCATGCATGCATGCATGCATGCATGCATGCATGCATGTATGCATGCATGCATGCATGCATGCATATGTATGTATGTATATATATTCGTTGTTATATTTAATGGGCTTTTCCTATCATATATATATATATATATATATATATATATATATATATATATATATATATATATATACATATATATACATATATATACATATATATACATATATATATATATATATATATATATATATATATATATATATATATATATATATTAGTTATATGAAAAGAAAATTTAGAATAAGTGATTGAAAATGAAAACTTTTTCCTTTTTTTTTATTTCAAGAAATAATTCACATAAAAATATATATAAAGAAAACTGGAGTCTTAGCAATAGCGCAGTAAAATATGCTGTAAAATGAATTATTTTTTGAAAATTATAAAAAAATATAATGAGTGTTATTTTCAACCACTCGATATAAATTTCATATTTTTCTTGAACAAATTGCAAGAATTTATAAAGTCATATACTGATTATTCAGGTAAGGAATACCGTACCATTGTAATATTTGAATATATCTGTTGAGTGAGTGACAAATATATATATATTTTTTATTTTTCTAAGTCTTATCAAAATACTGCACACTGTGGTGCAATTTGTTTTGATACATTGCAGGTAATGGGTTGAATGCTTGCCATGCTGCTGGAAGTAAGATACCTCATTAACACTGGATACACGTGGTGTGGATTTATGCTTTTTATCTGAGTAATTTAATCTGTAGCTGATAGCATAAGATATGACCTGGAGGCGGAAATAGCTATTTTCTTAACCTATCCTACTAAGCAGTATTCAAGCCTTCGATACAGCATTGGAACGAACTCACACCTGGTGGTATCTACGTCATGATATGTATATGTCTTATTGTAGGAGAAGACTATTTATGATATTATTGGTCTGGGCATTTACAGAAAGACCACCCCGACTCCGCCATATTTTGTGTATTTCGTAGGTTGTTAGAGTCGTGGGGTTAAGTGGGTCAGTTAGTTATGATTTGGTTGCTATAGAGTAAATAACTACAAGTTAATTAGGATTTGGCCGTGCAAGAGTGGACATCAAGCACCAAGAGAGTTAGAGGCAGCCAGAATAAGACCGAGAACAACCCAGGGG